>JAPYZI010000802.1:0-41585 GCA_030523105.1 Ophioninae sp. A BG-2022a
CTAGTAATAATCGCCTTTACTGTTGGTTTAACTTGAAAAGTATGTATTTCACAGCGATTCCCGCTTAGGGGGATCAACTCGTACTACTTTCCCCTACTATGGGCAAAATGGTTTTTTACCGATCTCTATTCAAGACTACTTTTTTCTTAATTCCGTATTATAATTGTTGATTTTGCTTGCTTATTATATAATTAAATAGTTAAGGTTTATGCATTTAGAATTTCACGGTTCTGGATGTAAAAGGAAAGAAATTATAAAAAAAAAAAAAAAATAGAAAACAGTATGTCGTTTTGTACGTACTTACCCTACATTTATTCAATTACTAATCAAATTAAGAAACTTCAAATTAAGAAAGATAAGTAAACGCATACCAGGAATGTAAGCACAGTTTTTGAAATTGTGAATATCAGTATTATAACAAATTAAATTCGAATCAAATTATTACCCATCGAGATTCGCTATCCGGGTACTTTGACATTTTTATCCTTCGCTATTTTAACCACTTGACTTTCGGTTTAATGATATGTATTTCCCTATTTTCAATTTTCCTTTCGGTTTTATGATATTTATATTCGTAATTTCAATTTTCCATTTTACAGACTCTAGTAAGTTTAATCGCTATATATTCGAAAATTCGTTATTTTCGATTTCGACATTTTGGCCCATATGAATATTGATCGTTCGTTATCTTTACCTTCACCGATTCCGGCAAAAGAAAGCGCATATAATTGTCTATAACTCTGTCAGCGCGGAATATAACCTTCAAGTTTTTACTAATCGTTAAATTAAAATTAATGTGGGAAGACCATTTAGAAATTTGAAAAAAAATCAATTTTATTCCACAAATTGATAGTTCAATTTTTTAATAATATCGCGTCCAATTTTCTCAGCGAAATTCCAATAATTGTTGGCATTTTCGCAAAAAGAACTATTCCACCGATTTCGATGAAATTTGTCACACATGCTCGTTGCATACGGAGTTTATCGATGAAAGAAAATACTATTTTCAATTCTAAAAATAAAACTTCCTTTTGCCTTCAAATATAATAAAAATGTCATGAAAAATCACAAAATTGACTTTATTAAACTGCCGTTTCCTGAATTTCGCATGTATTTCAAAAATCCTGGTTCACCGACAGCATATGGGTCTTATTTTTAAGAATCACAGTGATTTTGTTTTTTTTCGGATAATTACATAATGGTGCGAGGAAGGACACCAACAGTACGGCAATTTATAAAAAATCTTTTCCCAAATATTAATGCAGACGATGGGCAAAGTAAAAAAGTGTATATATTTTTTTCGAACCATTAAAATATGAAACCAGACGCATCTAAAGATCCAAATGTCTATGTGTATTCTTTCTATACAAAAAAAATTACAAGAAACCCATAATTTTCGACCTTGTAAATGGTCTTCCCTTAATTCCTAAGACAAATTGAAAATATAAATTAAAATGAATTCCCGCTAAAGTAATTTCACCTCAATTTCAATTGGGACTGAAATTTCTATCATGGTGAAATGTGTGACGTTCGCCGTGGTAAAAACATCTGTTTTGAGGTAGTCTATTTTTGCTTTTTTAATAAGAAAACAAAAATGCAAAAGCCGCGCAGCGCATCGATTTTATTTATGAAAACTAATCCTCCAGTTAGGCATGTGTAGCTTGCTGCACCACCAAGGACCTTCGACCCATTCAGAAATAAAGAGGGAACGTTGACTTATCCACTGCGCACGGTTACCCCGACTGACTCTACTTTTCTTGTTACACGTTTACATTTTATCAAAGCGTCTGGACAATGAGTTCCTGAGTTAAAATTCTCTATTTTTTTCTCTTGATTTTTAGGTTGTTTCAGTTCTGTGACAAGACAGCCGTGTTTTTCGAACAATAATAATCTCGCGGATCTTTTCATTCGAGACAGACTTCGGGATACTCGGCTCCCACCTCGCGTGTGACACAAAAGATTAACGGTGAACTCGAGGAAGGGACAAGCGAGGATTTGCCGCTGCATTAATTCATTTGTCCCTAACCCATCTTGTTGAGGAACGAATGAAAGCGCACGTGCGAAGGAGCGAGCATCCACCAAATTTTCGAGCTGGAAAGCTTTCCGCTGCGGTGGAAAAAGAGCCCGGGGATGCGCGGAAAAACTCATTGAATAGAGAGAAAAGAGCGTGAGCTAGGAACGCGAGAGAGGAGGGAAAAAGGACAGTCCGGTAGCGTTGAAGCAGCGCGGTGGTTTTACTTCGAAACGCATCTCAATTAAACTGCCGGTTGTGTGCTCGTGGCAGACGAGAATGGTGTCCATCTCCACCTTCCATGAGCAAAACGCAAATGAAACAAAATTCAATCCACTTCGTTCCTCGAAATTCTAAAGAAGCATTATCGAGCCAACGCTCGTAGATTTTCCGGAATGGCTACACAAGTCGTCCTAATAGCCGGAACGTTTTCGACGTTGGCCCAAGTGCTCACAGGACAACAATGCAGATGAGAAGATTCTTCTAGTTGGATACGCGAGTATACTCATCGCTTGATTAATTTAACGCAAGAATAGCGAAGGTGATTGTGGTTGTCGATAATGGCGTATGGCCAGAAGCCCCGAAGCCACGAGAACCGGAAGGAAAAAAAAGAACAACGCGATTATCATTCCGCTGTCAATTCAGGCGAATGGATTCACAACAATGCGGTGGTTCCTGGTGCCAAAAAATTATCGATATTACGTCGATATAAGAGTAAATCGAGGGTAGCCCATAGCCCGCAATCGTTGTTCGAATCGCCATCGTAAATCTCTGTTCGGTTGGTACGCGGACTCGATTATTCCGTTCATGCGGGACCACAAACGGTGTCCCTGCTACGTATGGCCGTGATTCCTCTATATGGATATAATCGACCTCGCCATTTTTCACGCTCGATAATTTTTCCGTTCTTCTCGCGTGGTGAGCGTACTCCGACAAAACTTAAAACCGGAATCTTGCATCCGATAACGATATCACGCCGGCTTACGACTCTAAGTTTTACCAGGACTGTTGCGGGAGAGTGGCTTCCGGTTAGCTTCCGAAAAGAGCGACAGAAATAGCGAAGGAGAACCTAGGATAGAGGAAGGACCTCAAGACGGCCAACACTACCATCCTTGATGCCTAACGAAGTCCTTTCCGGCACCGAGAGGTTCCGAAGGGCTCCAGGCAAATTTCCAAAACTTTCCTACCAATTGGCTCTCGCGTGATCTCTGTGCGAGCTCCTAATATCTTAGCTGCAGAACCACGAACTCCGCCAGGATACTCCTCCACCCAGTGTCCTTCCTGCGACACGTTTAATCACGACGACCACTCTTTTTTTTCGCGTTATCCGCAATGTGTCAATTAACAGTGGAGGACCGTGGCGGTCCGATCCGAGAATTCCATATTGATTTTGGGCCTGATCGATGATGACGATGATAGATTGCCCTTTGGTACGGAAAAAAAAACGTTGTGGAAATCCAGACGGCAATAATTGAACAAATCGCGTAAGGAAACTGGGGCATGCGCAAATAAATGTCTCTCGCAGTTTGGAAAGTCTCTCCAGGGGGTGGAGAATGAACAGGAGTGCCCGAGGATCCTTTTACCAGGCGTACACATATACGTTATGGGAAGTCCGCCTCGTGGTCATTGGAGACAAGGGAAATAGTATTTAGCGGGAGTTTCTCGTACCAACGAGTTTTGCCAGTTAAATTAGTGAGATCTGTATGTACATATGTACTTTCTGTGAACTGCGAACGTGCTGTGGACAGATGTACCGGTTTCCGAACCCTCATACACGCGAGAGTTATTCCACGCGGCCTCTGTTGTCGTTGGTCAATGATGACGTACATGGGATGAGAAGCATCGATTCAGTTCGTCCCTCTCTCTCTCTCTCTCTCTCTCTCTCTTCCTCTTTTCCTCTCTCACTCTCCCTCCAACCCTCTCTTCTGTGTCCAGAGGTTTGGACATTCCACCCGGTCCAGTGTTGCTCCAACCCTGAATTACCGTGTTGAAGCAGGCATGCTCCAAGGCGTCTGTAATTATCCATCGTGCCCCGTTCGTCCACGTAATTTTCTTTAATCACAGAACGAGAGGACGACCCTCACTTTGAACCCCACCCGGCCCTGCCGAAGTGTCCTCACAAGGGGAATATTCGTCCCACGGGGTAAACTTGTTCGGGAAAGCGCTTTCGAATTTTGTGTCGCGCATAAATCGATCATTCGTGAACTTCAAAGTATAGGATCTTCAAGAAACAATCGAGCAAATGGATCGTTTCAGTTATTATTTCATTCAATTCCATACGTTCATTCGCTGAGGCTTTTTCCACATTTGTTACAGGTGTTTTGAATCGCCAAGGGCATGTCTAAGTTATCACTGCAGATAGTACGGATCTGAATGAAAAATTTATTGGAATTTTAAACTAATTTGACTTTAACTGAAAAAATCTGAGTAACCTTGATGGAAAAAATTATCTTTTTCTACAGTATTCGAAATAGGAAGGTGTTTTTCGACTTCTAGTCTATCTAGAACCAAATACCATGAAAATTCCAATTATGTATATCGAAAAAAAGCGATTTATATCGAATCTTTCGGCTAAGCCGTATGAGCTTGTCGAACATGACAAGCTCCTGATGTTTGGAGGTAGAAGCAACCACCGGAACTATTTGCCACAAGAAACCGGATGCCCAACACCAACGAATCGAGGGACGCCACGAAACTTTGACGTTTCGTAACGGCGCAAAGGAAGCTCGAATCGAGGTTCTTCGAGTTCGACCGCTAGAATAGTTCCTCTCCTAGTAGTTATCCCCGTGCTACGACCGCGGTAACGAGAGAAAATCGAAGATTTCTCGGTACTCCGCGAAAACATCTTCTCGTTTGATGAACCCTCGATGAGGATGTAATAATTGAAATAAACAAACTTTAAGAAATAGTTAATCAGTGTAACGATAAAGATTTATATGTATTTGTTAATCGGATATTCAAATTCGCATTTCGAAAGATGAGTCCAATCGACTCGTCGAGTAAGGACAAAAGTCGTTCCTTTTGTCAATAATTTTGACGTAATAATTCTGAATCGTTATACGGGGCTGGAATAATAATTAACTAGATATTTTCCCTTGTTATCCTTATCCTTCAGTTATTCGATTACGTAATTGGAGAAATCGAAACTCGTCGAGTTGTTGTCGAGTTCAGCCAAGAAAATTATCGTTCTCCCGCACTCCTTTTATTCTTTCCTTACTCATCGCGGATTGATTTTAGCTCAGACGAGAATATTTGTGCACGAGAAACCGTTGGATAATCGCGTAACACTTTTTATATTTACGTATATATAGTTGTTCATCGTTATTATATTCTTTGAACGACACCGAGTCGCATAATGTAATTGCATAAAGTAATTGCAAGCGCACAAACGTACGAGACGTTCGTAGACGTTAAATCGAATATCCGATAGGGGATGACGCGGCGAAGGGGGATACTACGTAAGCGCCGTCTGGATCATTTCCGCGACCGATTTTCCACTCCAGGTAATTCCACGGGGTATACACCCGACTACCGCAATATACAGTGATCTCCTATGAGAGACGACGAGTGGCCGAAAGAAACTTTGAAAAAAGTACGTTCTCCGGGCAAACGTCGATGGATCAATGCGGAGTACGCCCTCCAAAGTGGTTCGCTAATTAGGACACGGAGTCGGCAATTTCGTTTTCCATACTACCATTGAACGTGATCCAGCGGGATCAATGCCTCGACCTAGCTGGATGCTTTTGAATACCGAGTTCAGTCGTGGATTGTCCTCGAGCATTTTTGGGCACCACCGATGATGGCAAACCGTGGGAAAAAGCTAGGCACAATCAGACCTCGCTGCGTCTGACCATAAAGCGAATGGCGAATCAAGTGGTATTCCAGTAATGCCGGGATTCTCATCGTACGTAACGAGCGACCCGAAAAAAACCCTAACGAGATTTTTTCAGTCGCCGAATCGTCGGTATTCATCGTCCACGGTGGAATTTTCGATTTCCCCGTAAAATTCAATCTACCTTGAAAAATGATGAAAATATCTGAGTATCCCTCCGGTAGAACAAAGCCGCCGAAACGAAACTCTGGACAAAACAAAGAGACCTCGTTTGCCGGGAGATACCCTTCGATGTTTCTCGTTGACGACATCACGACTCTGCGAAGAATTTCCCGCGTTAATTAACACCGAGACTCTCCGCTATCGCGATTTAAACGGAGAGAGGGACTCCATGACAAAGATAACAGAGGCGGAAAGCTAAAGAGAACAAGGGTGGCTGGAGAGAACAGAACTGCCGCGCGTTCTGACTCCTCTGACTATGGTTAAAACGCATTCAACGTGGAATCGACGATTTCGTGATTTTAGATCATATATCGAACAGCAATAGCGTTCGATCGTTATTTTTAATTACAATTAGACCATTTAATACCTTCTTTCAAGTAAAACGTCTTTCAAAAGTTCCTGGTCCATTGGCAAAATTGAAAATTCATTTAGCTATGTATACTAATTTGTTCAACCTCATTCATTATTTATTGTTGCTTAGAATACAGCCAAAAATATCTACTGAGGTCAAAAGAAATATATCATTCATTAACAGAATTAATTAAGATTTATTATTACCGATAACGAGATTTAATCTTAAACTGTCACTGACAGTGATTCGATTACATATAATCTTCTTTCCAGCTTTGAGAATTACCAACGAATTACTTGAAGAGTGAGATGCCAAATATTCTAGTGTTCCGTCCTGATTCCGTTTGTTGATCACAATTATTTCGCAACTCTGTAAGTCAAATAACGTTTTCCTCTGTGGGACTCATGGACCTCTAATAAAAACTCTATTATTTTATCTACTTCAACAAACGTCAGACAAATTCTGCTATGTTTTTGACAACTGTTAATGGCATTTTTCGTGCTTTCATCGATATTCCATTGTTGCACCGTTAGATCACAGTTACTAAAACATGACCAATGAAAGAAAAAACATCGTTTCCTCGTTTTCAGACCAACGACAATTCGTTCTTTCACATAATGCCAAACACTCAACTGTTAATCATATGTATCAAATTCGACATGTCAATTGTTCGTTATATCTCCAAACTCCCCACGTTCGAATGGTTCCAAAAAAAAAAAAAAAAAAAAAAACCAAAAACAGCAGAAATCGCAACTCGTCACGGAATTAATTGGCAACGCTGACAGCTTTTGATCCGTCCGAGTAATCCTGATGACTCCAAGCGGTCGTGGACGTTACGAAAAATGCTATGAAAACGAGTGACCGCAATTGTGGTACCGCGAAGGGCTTTCGATTCGGCCTGGGTCGTCCCATACACAAATGCGCACGTATACGAAATGTGTAGATAGGGAAAGCGTGGGAAATAAACTGTGACTCGGAGGGCACCACCTTGTATCCGTGAATCGGTGTACCAACAACGCGGGAGGGCAGAGAGGCTCCTCCTCTTGATGGTTCGAAATGCCGCTTGTTGTTGTTATCTCGAGCTGTTTCCTGGTAATTGTCTTTCCTCTTAGTCGTCGCCGGAGCGTTCACAGATGCCCCTTATCTATAGTGAATAATTCAATAACTGGGGTAGCCAGAGGAGGAGGGTGAGGGCCAGCGAGATTGAGGGAAAGAGAAGCGGATGAAGGTAAAGAGAGGTTGGAGAATTGCTACCAGCGTAGGGAACAGTTTTCACGGATCTCCATAGCCGAAAGAGGGAGGAACGGTGGTACAGAGAGGAATTAACAACGAAAGAAGGAAAAAAAACAATTCCAGAAGTTACTACGAGATTACAGCTCGAAGAAGAGGCCAAGCCGCGTGGGGAGAAGAACGAAGATACGCAGAGTTGGTGGAGTGGGACGTTCGAGGGTTGCGGCGGGTAGCAGAAAACGCAGAAACAGTACCGGATAAAGATGGAGCAAAGAGGACGTACATCAGGGAGTAAACGAGTGAACAGATTGAAGATCGCGAAGGAAATAGAAATCGGAACACCGAAATGATTTCAAGATTCCCAACGCGAATGAGAAGATTTGGAAGTTCGTCAAACTATCCCTCTCGTACCTCTTCTCCACACTCATGATGCACTTGTCCTCAGATGCATTATATAGAAAAGGAGAACTGGGATAAGCGATTAATCGGGCTCGGTTTAGCCGAGTTAGCTGGCTTTGAAGACCCACGCAAGATAAATCGACGAGTAATAACGCGTTCGAGTCGAAACCACCCTCTCTGCTTCCAAAGGTTTTCCTCCTTCATTGCCACCACCCCTGCCCAGCTTTTTCTTCGTTTACATCAGCGGAACGTGACCGAAAAGGCATAGAGGAAACGAGCTCGCTTTAACGTCCCGCTGCTGCGATGAAAGAAAATTATCATAATTCCTCAGGACTAAAAATGAAGGGAAAAGAACACAATGCAGGAAGCGGCCCCGTGAGTAACACGGGTTCTGGAAAATGGTGCCAAAAATCGAGTTGTAGCTGTCCAATGTTGAGCGCACTGAAAGAATCTCGAGAGAGAAAGAAAAATGGACCTTTGTCCCGGGAAAATCGCGGAAGGAACGAGACGATTGTCGAGGGCCGCCTACCGATTCAACTTCTGGTTACTTCCATCACGGATATCGAACCTCAGCTGACAGATACGACGGAAAACACCGAGTCCATAAAAAGAAAGAAAATAAGAAAAAAGACGAAAAATCTTCACACGATTGGAAGACAGTGGGGAAAGAGGATTGGCCAGAGAGGGCGGAAGAAAAGAGTAGCTGACTGTATAAAAATCTAGTGTGCGTATTACACCCAGCGTGTCTTTGAATCGTTGACATTCATCATATCGTTACTGCTGACTAGGTCGAATAACCTCCGCTTTCCGCTTTCTTCTATTCATTCATTCTTCGCCCCGCTCACCCGCCTCCTCTCTCGTCGCTCCATCTCTCATTCAGCAGAGAGGGCTTGCGGGTAAGGGATGAAAAAAGCAATCAAACTCGTAGACATCACTTTTTTCTCTTCCTCCACCCCGTAAATTTATTTTAATTGCACTTTTATAATTGAATTTTTTTCCGGCGATATAATTGCGATTAATTATTCCGCAGTTGAATCGCCCGTAGATTTTTCCCACGCGAACGAGAGGGACGAAAAAAAAAAATGGAATTTTCGAGCATGGATTAAAATGGGGACAGATGTATCGGATGTTGGGCACAAACGGTGATGGAGCTTCATTCCCTTCGTATAACAAAACGATTTATTACTTCGAAACTATACCCCCAGCCGAATCTCTTTGTTTCTCTGTGTGAAAAACACTTTGAGGACACGCGACTTTGAAGACCAGCCTCGTAGTAGCAAGCTCAATCAGTCAGCGCAAGAAGCTTCGTTCAAATCAGCGATGCGCAAAAGAAAAGCTACATGTTCTCATAACAGCCATACAACCAATGTTCTGAAGATATAAAGGCCTCCTAGTAACAGTCCTCATATATATATGTATATATATATATACACACCGTACCTCAAACATCTCTCTTGCTAGCTCTGAATCTGTCACTTTCCCGTGCTCGAACACCAACGAGGATAGTCACGGACGCCTCGACGATACTTTACAATGTAAGGAGACGCAAATTGGAGATTAGTCGGGTTGAAATTAATAGGAGAGTGTCCCTTGACAGCGGCGCGCCACGATCCGCACCTGAGCACGAAAAACGAAGACTCGGTAGACTCCTAGACATCCACCTGCCACGAATATTTCCCTGGAAGGCTCAATGTTGAAACGTCTTTGGTACCCAACTTGCGAAACGAAAAGAAATTAAAAGCGATCAGAAATTTCATGCATCAATTAGTCGGTTCGTCGATCCGTGCCTCATCAGATATTCCAGTATTGGATATTCTGATGATAGCCAAGCGTATATTAGTTGTAGTAAAAAAAAATCCATTATTTTTGGAAGTCAACCAATCACAAAACGAAATCTTGTATTTCTAACGCCATCTAGTGTAATCCGATCGGACTTGTACAACGCGAGATACAGATAACTAAAGCCATCTATTAGAAAAATCATGGATTTATTTTTACTACACGTCATAGTTATTAATAGTACCGATACTCTAATTTTTGCAACGGACCGGAGAGGCTTCACCCTGAAAATAGAAAGACAACGTTGAACTTCTACTAATAGCTGGAAGACACACGACTTTCACGTTTTCCGGTTACCGGAATCGGAAATTTTGTTCTGGCTCAGCACTTCTGAACCAATAATCAATATCCCAAAGTGGTTCCTCGTGACGGTGGTCATTAGGGGCTGACAGGTTTCGATGGCTACGAAACGAGGTTTGATATCTTTCACACTTTCATTCCGTTTGTCATGAAGAAACGGGCATTCCCGGCTTTACGTATCGTCCAGAACTTGCCTCATCCCATTCATCGTACCTAACCGTTCCGTGGAGCAGACCAAAAATATCATAAAATCTTTTGTCGAACATTGAGATTTCCTGAGTATTCGATCCTGACCTATTGTTAAATAATCATTTTTTCGTCATCAAAGATATTAATAAATGATTGTAAAAATATAATTACATTTATTGTAACTGTAAGATCTGTTTTATCATTACACTATTTCTTCAATAATAATCGACGTGTGACGATTCTATCATAATTAATAAATTATTGTGGTTAACGAACATTAAATGCTGATATAATGGAAGATATAATTATAATAAATGCAGCTATATGATTATGATAAATTATTAATATTGGACTTAGTGAAAAGAAATCCATTATTTTTTCAATCGATGGCTTTAGTTATTTATAATATTTAGAAAACGATAATATTCGTGGTTTTTTGACAAAAATAATGTCGTAATAGCGACTCAGCCATCGTATTCAACAGACCCCCGTTGACCCCTTGCAACGTTTTCCTGTTCTCAAAACTGTAAAGAGCCATGAAAGGACGGAGATTTACCACGAATGAGGAGATAAACCTTGCAACGCTGCGGGAGCTCGAGACCATACCACAAAGCGCATATCAGAAGTGCTTCGAGGATTGGACGAAGCGCTAGCACAGATATATTATATCTGAGGAGGATTACTTTGAAGGGGACAAAATAGATATTGATGAATAAATAAATATTTTTCAAGAAAAATAAAGTCACCTTATTTTTCGAACAAAGATCGTACATAACAATATCGAGTCGAAATATCAAATTGAATACACGCCCAATTTTGATCCCTTAAGGATATTCTTGCGGTAGACGAATTTAAAGATTAATTGTTTAAAATTTGTATGAACCTTGTCAACAATCATACTCAACTGTGGGTAAAATTTGCGAACGTTTGACCGTATAGAAGTAGTGATGTTTGTTGTTAAAAATCGTTTTTTTTTCATATCTTCCTATAAGACCTTACGTTAACCCCCTATAGTCACACCTTTTAATAATAACGTAATAGTCATATGGCGTGTGATACACCCCACCCACTTTGGCGAGTGTAAAATCATCAAAAAATTGCAAAAAAAGTTTTAAAAAATTGTACAGTCTATTTTCAACCTGTTTTTATAAGACTGTGTAAAGTATTTTCGAATTGCTCAATCTTTATAATAACAAAAAAATTATCGAGAAAAAAAATCCGGAAAAAATGCAATCCGAGGTTGAAAATGGGCTGGGGTGTATTCTACCCAGTGTGACTATAGGGGGTTAAGGTTGCGATTTTGACTGCTGAGTATCTCGATTAACAAACGGTGAAACCTTTTTAAATTTTGTATACATTATAATATGACGCTCAAGAATATTCACGTAATTATCCAAGCAACGATCTATACAATATTGTATGTTATGATTTCTCCTTCACTTTGTATATACTATTATACTTATAACGCAAGAACATCCTTAACGATTCCAAAAACGCTGAAACACGCCATTTTTCATTTCGACCTTGATTCCTGGTTATTTCTCGATCTATTCCCCTGGTCATTAACCAGAATTCCTAAAAAAAAGAGACAGCGTATTAAGAGCTAACTTTAGATGCGTTACATTATGAACCTATTCCAGGATGAAGTCAAACTAGAGCCTGATATTATCTAGGGAAGGCAGATCAGGGGTTTTTTTCCTAACCCAAACTTCTACGTGGGTAAGAAAGAATGAATGCTCGATTAGGAACTTGCGAAAGTTATTATACGGTATGGTAGTATCGAAGTTTGTGATTATTGGACGAGGTGTTATTTGTCGTCATGTACAATGTCGTAAATGCAGGAAGGTAGAACTACTATCAGGAAGCCAGAAACCGTGAAACGTCACGATTCACCAAAGTGAGATATAACTCGATGTAACCGGAATGTATTCAAGGTACTGGCATAGGTCCCCCATCAAACACCATCGCAAATCGGAACCCATATCCACCGTTGGGTCTACGAATCTCAATCGTAGCTACACAGACATGCATGTATGGGAGTACATGCACGTGTCGAGTAGCCAACGGAGTAAAACGTACAAGAGAGAAGGACTCTCTGATTAACGATGGCCATTCGGCAAGCGCGTAACTCTCGGTACCCCATTGTCTGGCACGCCAACGATCATCGCTCCCTTCTCTATCATCTTTCTTTTCTCTTCGTACTTCTCAGTTTCCTCCGTATACGACTTATCACCTGGCACCCACTGTTCTCTGTCTTCCATACGACACGCGATCTTTTTTTCTTTTTCTCCAATCCGGAAATCTCCCGGTTCGTCCTCATCGACAGGATGAAAGCGATCAGATCTTTAAACAGCTGTCTTAGATGAGCTGAAGATTTGATGTCTTTGGATCTGATAATTCGCAGCATTTACAAAAAGACGCAACTGACGACCGAGGATGGAACGGTCAAAGTGGAGTTCCGGCGGGCACAAAGTCAAGCAGCGCTACGCGCGGATGATACTAGGAGTGGTGATCGGTTTTCAGTGCTATGGCAGGCACATCCACCACTGAAATGGAAACCGATTTACCTGAGATTTTCGTGTACATACTTTAACCTAAAGCCTGTATATCAAGGAATCCGGATAATACTGTGTCGTCTATACTGCTATAGGTTCTCCACAGTTAACCCGTACCCTCGGCAAACGCGGTATAGTGTAGCTTGAATCGATTGTGGCTGCAATAGGAGAGGTTAAATTCGAAATAAGCAGAAAAGTGGAAAAATAGAGAAAAAGGAAAAGTACAAACACGCAAGGGTGCATAAAAAGTACAAACAAACGAACCCTAATAATAAATACAATAAATATAATATATACGAAAAAAGCCGGACAAGTGCGAGTCTTGATGAACACTTTCTGCTTTTGTCTCTAAACATCTACGTTGTAATAATCCCGAACGAGACTCTACAGATAATTACGATCGAACTTCAATTAAAAATTTTAATTCAATCAGTTACCAGTGAACCTACAAATTCATCGTTTTTGTGTTTTTATAATATAGAATATGAGTAAATATAGAAAAAATTTTTTTTAAATGTAATTTAAGGGAATAGCCATTAAGCCTAAGAAACCCTACATCCATATCATTATTCGTAATCTCATGAAAAATTCATAAAAATAACCTTTTCCCGAGCGTCCGCAGTAGAATTCTGCCGTAATGAACCGACATTTATGCTAAGGACTAACCGAGCATGCAGGAAATTTAGCCCAGTGTTGGACCAGTTGTAATTTTTTTATGGATAGTTTTCGTGAAACTTCGTTATCCACATTTACCGTCTATATTACAAATATTCTTCATTTACGAAGATTAACATTTTCTGCAGAAATAAATACAAAAATCGGGTTTTATTTTGATTATATTACAAAAGAATAAAAAATCACACATAGATTTTCAAAAAAATCGACATTGTAGAAAGGGGCAGATTGTTTCGTGGAGTTTTCGAAAGGAATAGCGTTTTTATTTGAAAGTCCGAAACATCGCGAGCACCTAACGAGCTCCATGGTCACCGTTGCGCTCTCGTTTTGTTAATCAAATTAAAGTAACGAGCACGTGTTCATTTTATTATTTTTTTAATATTTTTGACGCTAACTAACGGGAAGCATGGAAATTGTGGGTGCAAGTCGGGAGGTTCGTCCGTGGAGTACCTCGTTCACCGTTTCACCAACTCTCGAGCTTTCTCTGTACCTCCGTCTCTCTCCTGCTTCCAGGCTCATTTTCAAAGATATAAATCACGAAACTTGCCTACGTAATGCAGCTGGTAAGCAAAGGCAAAGCGAGACTGGCATCGTGTTTGATGGTGCCGCTCTCTGCTCTTTCCTCTCCCATCCTTTCTCTCTCTCTCTCTCACTCCCTCTCTCTTGGTCGTTGGTATCAGAGCCGAGCAGTTGCTGGAACGAACAACGCGAAACACCAAACATAGATCCTCGCTGCACTCGACACACAACGTATACGCTGGACACACCCTGTAGTGGCAGAAAACGACACGCGCTTCAACCCTCTTCCCAAACGCGTATACAAGAATCATCCCTCTTCCGAGACTCTTCAAACTAAAAATACAAAAAAATATTCCGAGAGTTGCTTTTCCGATCATACGCCTGTCTGTCCCTCCCCTACTCTTAGGCACATGATTAATACGTATGAGATTTTTATCGATTGCATTTTCTCGTTGCAGAAATATTGAAACATTGAAACAAAAATTAATGCATATTTTTTGAGCTTTAAGAAAAACTACACGTGAAAAAGTCGCCTGTATATTCTGTATCGAATAATTGTTTTCAGGCGTATAATTCGATACTCGTTATAATTATCATGATTTATGAAATTCAATTTATAAAAATAAATAAATAAGATTAGAAAATATAAATGTATTTATTTCATTGTTTTATATTTATTATTATTGATTCCTTTTACCTGTCCCCTTCTGTCTCTTCCCATTCGAATTTTACTTCACATTTCTTCCATGGTCCGCCATCTTTCATCCCTGTTAAACGTCGACTTACGCTACACTATTCCGCGTTTGCAAAGGATACGGGGAAATTGTGAAAAACCTGTACCGGCATAGACTGCCGTGTACTCTTCTGATCCATTGCTGTACAGATTTTTTGTTAAAGTATATACACCAAGCCGTCGGGAATATCGGCCTCCCGCTGACGGGTCGATGCGCCTACCAGAGCACGGCTAAGCGGCCACCGATCCAAGTATCAGCCTCTCATGACGATGCTTAACTTTGGTGACCACCAGAGCAGCACTCCCACCGCCCAGCCAACAGTGTCGGTATATTTATTAATATAATAATGAAATTCAACAATTATTATTATTTCTATCGAATGGATAATGTTCTTGGGAACAAAACCCGAGCTAAATTGGGAAAACCCATTTAAAATCACTTCGACAGTTGTTTGATAAATAGAAAAATCATTTTCACCTATCATCTCTCCAGATAAAAGAAAATTACCAAATTACAGGCAATGGCAGTAATTTTTGATGCCCTAATCCATATGATTCGTGTAGGAAGATACTCCCGACATAATAAAAAAAAATAATTTTAATGAAAACGTCGGTTTCAGATCAAACTACTTTTATGAATCGATATAATTTTTTATAATTATTATTTACATTTTATATTTGTATTTATAGTTTATTTACCTACATATTATTTAAATATTTAGATATTTATTCATATTATAATGATATATTGTATTTAAATAATTAATTATTATATTCAGCCACTCTGAATAATTAAGAGAATCATTTCACAATTCCTTGACGCTGATTTTTTCGCAGAAAGATTCATGATTGGACAAATTATTCCAATAATCCAGCTATATAATCTGAGACGATGCAATACTATAAACGTTGTATAATTCTTCGCAATTAAAATGCATTTTCGTACGTATCAATCTATTTGCAAACGATGCACGTTAGCGTAATAGGTTTTGATCCGGAGCTTTCATTCGTTTGTCTTTACATTCCGATTTAAAAGACACGCTGACTCTTTTGCACGCTTCATGTTCGTATAACAAATATCCATCACTCGGTAACGAGAACAATAACGATTAAAAAATATAATGACAATAATGATCACGACTATCTTTACTGTGAAAATTGTATTCTATAAAATTCGAACGCAAATAACACCTCAATAATAGCGATAAATTATTATTTTTTTATATCGTATACGCATTTATTTATAGCGCTTTCATTTATCACTAGGTGCGTTAATAAAAAAAAAACGTCGATGTAATACAGCATTTATTTAGTTTTTTTTTTATTCTCCTTCATTTTTCCAATGTACACACCCTTGCGGATTTTTCGTCTCACCCGACTATTTCCCTTTTCGTTTTTTCCTGCATCTCCTTTCTACCACGATTATTTTTCTATTTGCTCCTGAAGAACTCTTCCATTTTTCCTCTGTTTCCCCTCTAATCCTTCTTTCTCCTTCTTTCCGATGTTTTTATTTTATCTGGAATCTCGATCCATAAAGCCTCCCCTTTCCATTCAATATTTTCGAGATAATTTAAAACTAATATTTGCATTGGATGACGTGTGACCAACGCAAGCAGCGTGACGATCTTCAACGTCAAAATATTCAAAGCCATGTCTTCGTTGTTTCCAAGGTTCTTTAAATAGTCCAACACTATACGTGACTCCCACGTACGATTATATCTCGGTTTTGATGGACGAGTCTCAACTATTCCTTTAAATAGCCTTCGAATATTATGGCCCTGACCTATGTAGGCCCGACATGCAGAGATATTGCAGGTATTGAGGCTGCTGTAAGCAATGCCTCTGCTAAAGTCTTCTGCTAATGTCTTTAAAACATCTGTAGTTGATGGCTTAGACGGATTAACCTTCTCCTTAATACAGAATTTCCACCACTTTCGGAAAGCACTATCGTATTGTTTTAATGATGATTTTCGTATCGAATTCATCATAATGTCTGTAGCAATTTCTGGAATGTTATTTAATTCGAACACTTTCCACGAACAACCCCGGCAACCGGGGTAAGCCGCTTCCACAAAGGATGGAGATCTCTGTTGTGTCGCCGGAGTAATGATTCCTCAGGACCGATTTTGATTATTGCACCGACAGTAAGAGACCGAAACCGTGAATACCATTTCATTCTGTGGATCTCGAATCCACGACACATGACGATTATATTTGGTACTAACGCGAGAAGCGAATAAATCGATATCTGGATATCCGATCGCGACAACTATTTTCCTCAAAGCCCCAATTAGCTAAGCTATATTCTGTTTCATCTTCTAATCGTCTTGACTCGAAATCATCCTCGATATTATCTTTGGTATTAATGTAAGTAGCCAGAAGCTAGATCTGACGCAGTTCACACCACTCCAGATATTTCTTGTTCAAGCATTTAGTCTTTCGAATCGAGTACCACCGATATTGTTAATATACGCGATCGCAGTCGTATTATCCATTCGTAAAAGAATGTTACAACTGCGTTCGTCCGTAATGAAACATTTTAGCGCGTAGAACGCCGTCATCAACTACAGAGTGACCGGAAACTCGACCTATTCCTTAAAAGGGGGTTATAGTAGAAGTCATTTGCAACAAAAAATGTCTCATCAACTGGGGGTCAAAAATTGATGGTTATTGAGATATTTACGTTTTTATGTTTTCTGAATAATTTCCTGACTTTCTGCCTAAAATAAAAAATTATGAAAAAAATACGCTATTATAAACAACGATTTGATACTTTTCTGAGAGACCAAGAATTAGCGATGTACGCACAGTTCCATACATTTTTTTAAGAAATAAAGAGAGATTTAGGATAAACATCAAAGAAATTCAGTTAAATTAAATACTTAAGGCTTTTTAATTTTCAGATTATGTAAAATTTTGATGCAAAATTTGTTTTTAAATAATCGATAACTCTTGGTCTCTCAGAAAAGTATCAAATCGTTGTTTATAATAGCGTATTTTTTTCATAATTTTTTATTTTAGGCAGAAAGTTAATTCTCGAACCACGTTAATTATCTCTATCTATCTAAATAATCGCAAGCGACCCGGAATCACACTCACGTCGTTTTCTAGCATTTTTAACGCGACCGTATCACTCGTTTCTGAACCTGACGATCCTCTCACCGCTGGTTCCTCGAGATATTTGTAGAATTCCGAAATCGTTTCAGTGACATCAGTCTTTTCCCGCCCTCAATCGACGATTTCTGGTGTTGTCCATCTGGAGTGGGACGCGGTGGGGCTCGGAAGTTTTTTGCGTTGCTAGAAGTCGACGTTTTTTGTGAAATCCTTAATTCCTCCGAAGTATTTTGAAGAGATTTCGCAGCTTTTACTCTATCCTCGACCTGCTTTCCGAATAACCATTCGTCGGGCTCAGAAGCATTGAGAATATCCTTGAAGGAGGTATTAATATTTGCGAGGATTAGACTTCAGCGTATCAAAGGTTCGTCGCGTTGTAAATCCGTGAGGATACGTCCTGCGTCGCTGAGTTTTTCAAGGACATTGATTTCGTCTTCTCTAAGGCTAATGTTACGAATTAACATGTTATGAAATGCTCATTAATTAACAAAAACATACGGTTTCAATTTTATAAATGAATTACCAAAATATAATTATAATAAAGAAAGCTCGACTGTTAAGAGGGGCCAGTCCCCCCCCCCCCCCCCTTCCCGTCGCGCGATCTCAATAGTAGATTCCCACGGATTTCTAAATGGCTCATCAGAATTTCAAGAAATTTGTTTGGCTTTCAATTTCACCCAAACAATGTGAAATTAAAAGACGGACGGTTGTCTTCTTCCCAAATTTATCAAATCGAAAAAACAATTACAAATTGTATTACCCCGCGAGCGTCGTGATGGAAAAACTGTAGAATATAAAGTTTGGTTAATATCGCGACTTGGAGGAGAGAACAGTCACGTAGCAACATTCAAAACACACATTTTGCGACATCAACCATTTGATTCTGTCATATATTTTATGGGATCCGTGGGAATCTATAGTTTGTAGGTATTTGTTTACGATTTCGAGATAATATCGTTCGACATTTGTGACATTAAGTTCCGGATAATGTCGAGAGCAGCGCATGTTTTGAAATTTTCGGTGTATACGTATATACTTATGCATACGCAGACACGAAACCCGTCGAGGCTTGCCGGACGTTAGCGACTATGCTGCCTCACGATAGATGGTTGTAGCTCGCACTAATTTTATTTTACCGACGCGAGCAGAGGCTGCGTCGACGTTTCGTCGCGGGTATCGCCTCCTCTTAATAATACTTTGGCTTTTATTTACAGATTTTTTTAGCGTTCCACATTCCAGACTTACCCCCACTTATTGCTCGTACAAAAATAGAATATTTTCCCTCATTTTCTAGCAGAGAAGAGCTTAATTTTTAAATGTGCAACTCCACTCTGCGCACGTGAAAATGTATCGACCACATTTCGGCTTCCTCCCAAACATGGCTTGCCAATGCATACACACGTACACACACATCAATGTCATAAGTCCAATGGTTTTAACATTTGAGAAAACACTTTTTATCCGCTCCGAAAATGTATTCAAACATACCAACCTGCCGGAAAAAGTTTAATTAAACCGGCTTTTTGCAATAACGGTATTTTAATCTCACAGAATTCTTGAAATATTTGGTTTAAGTGTAATTCTGTCGGGATAAAAAAATAATAATATTTTACCCAATATAAAAGAGAATGAATATCTTGACGTGCAGCATTCAGTTCGTCTCCATAGAAAGCCCACTTACTATATTGGTTTATTTTTATTTATAATTCTGCATATTAATAATGATGCACTCTCGTCGCGTGAACGATCTCACAAGAAACCAAACCTAATATTACTCGTTTCGGCGAGAGTACTATTTCTCGTACACATAAATCCGAATGTGATGGATATTAAGAGGGCCGAGCAGAACCTCAAATCGAGATATACAGTCGGTACGAAATAAAAAATAAATTGTACCTCTCACACGAATTCTTTTTAACTTGGCTTTATTTAAAGCCAAGTTAAAAGGATGGGTATAATAATTTGTATAATGTAGAAAATAAATAAAATAATAAAACTAACATAATGGAATCACACGGAACATATATAACACGTTTACTTGGGTTAAGACATCGAATACAAAAATGAGCTAAAGCATTTCATGTTATATCGAAATTTTGCCTAGAATAGACGACTTATCCATACAATTTTTACCCACTTTTTTCTATCATTGTATCTCGATGGAAATTTATTGGGTACAAATATCGTAAAAGTGGGTTGCTCTTTCTGGGATGCAGCACGATTAACCCTTTATAGACCCGTGTGACATTTCTGTAACAAACCTCAACAATCCCGTTAAAATGTATACTAAACATTTTAGATCATTCAAATCAATGTCACTGCATTGCAACATACCACATCGAACATTTTAATACCAAATAACAAATCATAGATGGCGGAACTAGTAGTTTTAGCAAGTTCAAATTTCGTGTGCCGGTGTAAGTGACAAGTCGAAACTCGTTGAAAGTTTGAATTTTATAAAAATATAATAAAAGTGTGTAAAATTGTAGTTCTTTCGTCGAAACTTATAGGTATGTTAATGATTTAGTTCATATATTGTTAGCACAGCACATTTTTTCTATTAGTTTCACTCAATGTTGCAGTAATGTTACACTCAGTAAAATGCCAAATAAATACAAAATAATAAATATTTTTTAATTTTTTAGAAATACGTGTTTTTTTATTTGTTTAAACCTATCATATTCCAAAGTAATAAAAAATTTTATGATCTTGGGCTACAAAAGGTTAATTCGGTTCGTACACTAATTATATCGGATTACCCATATTTTGCGTCTAATTTAAATAGCTAACTCTATACGACTGTCATTTATTACCTATTTGGGGCAACCCTAATTATTCGATTTTGATCAAATTTAGTAGAGAGTCAGCTTGCATCGTAACGAATTATTTGCCCAGTTGTGCCCAGGAAAATTAAGGGATTTTCATTATTTGTTTAGCCACATTAACGTCGTTTTATTCCAATACGAAGTTCGAGTTCGTACGGTTTTATTGTATGATATTCAGTATTCGTCAGAGTTGAGCGAAATTTTATTCGAAGAGAAAATAAACTACTATAAAAGTAACAGAGCAACGAGGCCGAGTGTATCATTGCTTTGGGCCAGATAGTACACTGGACGCTGAGTATTTTAAAAATCCTAATAGCCGATCAAAAATATCCACCTTTATTTTTCGACGATAAAAAAACAATATTCATTTCTCGAGAGTAGATTTAGAGCCGAGCGTGAATTTTTTTCGCCCCGCGTCGGTTGAAAAAACGTGTTCCTTGCACGCCTTTTTTGACCTTCGGTAATCTTAATTTTTCCTCAGATATATATATATATATAAATATTTGAAAAATATTCGGCGATTCGCCCCAATAAATCGAATAGCGGTGATTCGAAATATTCGGTGATTCGTCCCAATAAATCGAATAGCGTTTATTAATATTTCACCGCACAAAAACATAAGTGTTTTCAATATTGCTTAGTAAATCTTTATGCCAATTATATGTAATGGTTCATCAGCGTTATACATATTGTTATCAAAATTAGGTTTAAAATTGATGATTATATATTTTTTAATTTTTTTGAACGAAGTTTTAAGAAACAGTGGTCTGAATCAGGCCCAGAAGTCGCTTGTTTAAAAAAAGCTTATAGTTAACAGTAAACATTGTTTTCTGAACCAAGATTATTAATACGTTGATTATTGAAGAAATGATTAAATAAAGATTTTGGTTTATTTCGACATTTATTGTTTTTTTTTGTACTTAAAAACAAATAAGGTGGGCCTTACGTGGGTCAGGCACCTTACGAAAAATTTATAAAAATTGATTATGCCACTTTAAAACTCTACCAAAAATCGAAGAATGATCCAAACTTTATGACTCAATATTTTGAAGAAAAAATTCTACTGAAGAGCTCGATAAAAAAAGTAAAGTTCAAAACCCAAAGGAAAGATTGGGGAGTTCATCAGTGATTAAATAGAAAAATACTTTTTACCGAAAGTTCCCACCGGGATTTGGCAATATCTTATGTTTTTCGTACGCATCTATTCTAATGAATTTCGACATCTTCAAAAGGAAGACTCTTAGATTCATTGAAAACTTACACCTTCAATTATAAAAATATAATTGCGCTGGAACTAAAGAGAGAAGAAGGATATTGATGGACTTCCATTTACGTCACCCATCAAACTTGCCAGAGCGAAGGGTTAGACGTAATGAAAGGGCGAAAAGAGTAGATTTGGCAAAGGCGCTGGGATTGATACGTGAGAACGAAGGGAACACAAATGTAGTAGCCTTTACGTCCAAGTATCGAGTGCTGGAGGGTTCGTAGTACGAACGTCGAACGTAGATATGATCATCTCGGGATTGACTAGGGTATTATCATTCGAGGGCTGATGTTACCGGTTGTTATGGACTAACGCTGACTTATAGACGTAAGGGGACGTTACCGATGGGTTGAGGGGGTCCTAGGTACTACAGATGGGTGTGTATGAGCTTTGAGAGTTGGCCCGGGGGCATCGGCGTATATATACCCGATGCTTTTATAGGGCTGCTTCGCAGCACGTCACATTAACGACGAAATGGATCACGTGCGCATCCCAGCTCGTAAAGTAATACGCGCCCGGTACCACCGGACTTTGTTTAGTTGGGGCGGCCTCCGGCGAACGACGGGATGGGGAAGTGCACGTAAGCCGTTTCGGGATTGATCCTCGTTCGCGCATAGGTGAACTACGGTGTCATGAGCAATGTGGAAGCTGGGCAAGAAGAGAGAAAGAGGAAGAGAGAAAGAGCAGCGATGAGGAGGAATCGACCATCTTTTTTCGCATATGGTCATATACGCAGGTATTTCGCCGTCTCTGTCGATGCTGAAGAAGAATGGAAAAGGATACCGGAGGATGGGGAACACCTCTCATCAAAGGGGATGGGGAATGCTTCCTATACTTTCCTCTTTTATGAGACGGTCGACCTCGTGGATAGGCGTCCGTCTATCCTGGGTCAGGAAACCGAGAACTTTGATATCTAGCTATAGTCTCTCCCCCTCGCTCTTTCGCGTTACCTCTCCTCTTCTTACTCCCTCCCACGGTTGTTCTATGTGTCTCCCTGTGTCTCTGGCTCACTCTCGGCAGTCTCTACCGTCGTTTGGCCATGGACCCGACAGCATCACGAGCTGACGTGGTAGATTGCAATTCGACCTTTCTCTCTTCGCTTCACGGCACAACGACGTCCCCAAAACTATCACCCTCCCTGTCCTCTTCCTCTATCCACCCTGCCGTAGCGCGATCCGCACTTTTCCTACAATCACATTACGCATACAGCAGGTTCTCCACCCTCGTTCAGAAATCCGGTACCTGATTCCACCCGGGCACGTCCCTCCTGCGCAACACGCCAAAATCCCTCCCAGTTCAGTATCCATATTACTATGACAACGCGTGTTGTTCACGCTTATATTAAACTGCCGGACGAGCAAACGGTTCTCGATAATGACCTCCGATTCCAGACTTCGAAAACGCGAGAGAGCTTTAAAGAAATTGCTTGACGTTTTTTAACTCGAAAGAATGGATTTTTACGGATCGCTGAGTTTGTTTAAGTTTGCTGAACGCAAGCAAGAGGAATGCTTTGGCACAAATACGAGTTTGTTTTTGTGTGGATTTTTTGAGGGAAAACCAAGTTCGCAGAGCTTATTTGGGTTTGTTTGTTTTCTTTTCATAAAGTAATGACAAGGGACATCTTTGATAAGCACATCATGGACTTGCACAATATGGGTTTCTCGTCCTTCATGCACTGTTATGCTTTTATTCATTCTGTTTCGAAGCGTTTTTCTTTTTTCATATCGCTTCGAACCGTTTTCTTCTCTTTTCAATTTTCTTCCTTTTATTTTTCAAAATTCACCCTCAATTACGATGAATCATCACCACGTCTGCGACGCATGCACCAAAGTTCTCCGTAAGTTGCCAACTCGAAGAAACTTCCGATATTTGCATGGTGTCTTCCTGCCCTCCGTATTTCTCGGTTATTTCATGTACAACATGAATTTCCGATTTTATGTTTCCCTGGGCTTGAATGTAAGTTCGAGGCTTTAATTACAGTCTGTTTGACAAAAGCGTGTACGGCGATATTTTTCTCTGAAAACCGTCAACGTATGGATTTGCGCTTGAATATTAACCTTTTCACCAAAATGCTTCGTATAGACAGCGTTTAGACAGGCGGCAAAAAAGACTCACTTGACGACAGAAAATTTAGATTGCGACAAAGCAATTCTTTCGAACGAAACTCCTTTTTTGGTCACGTTCTCCCATCAATCATATCCGGTTTACCCACGCTGTTCCAGCGAATCGCGCCAGACTAATCCACCGGATCGTGAAACAACTGGTAAAGGTGTACGTGCGGGGACTGTTTCCAGATTATGACAGGAAATTAGTGGAAAGTACGCCTCGGAGATGCCTAGAGATTATTAATAGTGGAGGCGACCGGACTACTTATTAATGATAAAGCATTGGACTTTTTATCATGTAACGTGTATGCAAATTTGTATATACAAATGTAATGTTTTTCCAAAACAATTATTGAGTTTCGTACTCTTCATTTCCAGCAATAATAACATTCCTGCCAAAATTCCCCGTAAAATCCCACAATATTTCCATTTCCTCGGAATCGGCGGCCTGACTTTTCGGGACCAAAAATCGCGTTATTAGATTAGGCGCGAGGTACTGTGCAGCTCAACGATTAGGATAAAAAAAATCTTTGCCCCAACCACCGGTCCGACTGCTACGGATGTATGTGGTTCGGGTTTTTTCCACCCTTTTTTCACCCTTCACAGGCGAATTCACTTCGTTCGTTATATAAATCACCGATGTTGGGCAGATATGGAGGAAAGAGAGCAAAGAGAGGAGAAAGAGAGCGAGAGAGAGACACACTCATACGAGACCCAGAGAAAGAGAAAATGAGATAAAGGAAGATCGCGCTAAAGAGAAAAAGAAGCCAGTAACGACTACGACGTCGTATGAAAAGTTTTTGTAGCCACTATAGGATACTACCCCGGAGATTCTCGTTTTTCCCCTAGTAGGGTCACTAGAAAGGAGGCTAAAGGGAAGACCAAAAAATGGCGGGAGGAGGGGGCAGGATAACAGCTCGAAATTCCCTGGAGTGTAGACTCGCGGAATGAAATTTTCTTCTTACAAAAACACAACTAATTTTCCACGAGTATATACATGAAAAATACAAATATCGAATCCTCCAGTTTACCTCCATTGCCTTTACTTTTGCTGCACGCATTTTTTCCGAATTTAATCATCTTTCGTTTTTTTTTAATTTTTTGGACCAAGAAATTTTTCTAAACCTCTTTTACATAAGCTCTATTTTCGGACTGCAGATGAAAAATGTTTAATTACATTTTCCAGAGGGATCGTTGATTTCGAGAACAGAATGGCCCTTGAATTAACCCTTGAATTAATCTAAAAGTGATGTTGAAGGATAGAGGATTTCGATGGGATCGATGATAGCGCCAAAATACTACCAATTAAAATCGAATTTCTGTAAAGGAGTGTTCTTTTCTGATAGGCTCAAAAAAAGCTTGCTTTCGATTCTTTTTTCATCGAAAAAACAAATGAGCCATGTGCAGCACACTAATATATATATATATATTTTTCAACACTTTCTTTTCGTGCTTGGATATAGTTAAAATGTTATGACATTTTATGCTTTTTCTTAGTTCATAAAAAAAATATACGACAATTGAAACATTCTTTATTTTTTTATTTCAGTCAAGAATTACAGGCTGTTTTTTTCCAACCGAATAGACAGATCGATGATGAGCTGCGCTCGTTGAATAGGTTAGTAAATCTCAATTTATCATGTCATGTTGAAGTAGTTGTTTTTACATTTCAAATACATACGAAAATATATTTAAAAATTTACGAATTTCGTTTGTTTTTCCCTTCTAAAAAGGTTGTTTACAATAAGTAATAGTGCGATCACCCTACAAATTTTGAGAACACATTATTGAGAAACCATGATGTATAAAATAACCATTTGAATCGCAAACGAAACTTGTATTATATTCTCTAACAAACTTGAATAATATTCACTCTAAAAACAATTAAATCAATAATCAAAAAATAATTACTATTGGATATCCCCCCCCGACTATCCTTGGAGTGATGACCAAAGAGATCGTGGGTAAATAGCCAGTGCTCTTTTTTTCATTGTTTTTCTTTCATGTTTCATCATCTTCGATTCTTAGACTTCTCCACTGTTTCTGCTTTTTTTCTTTCGCTGTTCAATATATCTTTTCAAAATCCAACGTACCTGCTCGGCACTTTTACGAACTTCCTTTTATTTACTCTTCCATTTACGAATGTTTGTACTCACGTTTTTATTTTTTATTTTCATTAAAAATCTCACCAACGTTTCTTCCCCGGCAAAGGTGGCCACGAAACGTTTATTTAAACGTAAGAGTTTTTGCGAAACGAACTAGATTTAACCTAACGCCATCAGTATGAGATCAATCGACATTTTTTCTACTGTCCAAACATATGTTTATCGAAAAGCTTTCGAGTATTTTTACGAGGATTAACGAAATTGAGATTGAAAAGGGACAAATACGAATGCCTTTCGATTCACTCGTGTGTCCATCGAGTCCGAACGACTTGTCCCCTTTTCACTCACCCTCCCTTCGACGCCCTCTTTCTCTCCTTTTTTTCACAATCTATACGCGCTACTATATCTCTCTCATCGATCAGTTCTCTCCTCTCAATCAAAATCCACACGCGTGAACATGAAAAAATATTTTTCGTTGAACGCAAAAAAAAAAAAGAAGAATTTCCGGTGTACTCCTGCGAACTGAACTTGGCTCATGTTATTTTTCGTTTTTCCGTTTCAATCACGCAGTTTACGATTTATCGGTGACCGTTTAAATTGACCTAGTTACTTTACATTGGGTGGAAAATTGCAAGCCTGTTTCACGCGTTTCGTCACCGAATTAGATCGGAACCTCGAGCCATCGTGAAAATTCATAATTTCAGTGAATCATTGAAGGACCTCGAACCTCGAAGACACTCGAACTGGCAAATATTTTTTTTTCTCCTCTTGAAATAAAATTTACAACTCCAAGGAGTACGGGAAAAAGTGCATTACAGTTAGAACCAAAAAAGGAAGTCATTCGGTTCGGGACTGGGGAATACGTATTGAATTATAGGGATACTTCGTCCCGATGCAATAATTTCAGGGAGGAAGTTTCGTACCGCTTAAGGACTCCACTGAAGGTCTCATACTCTTCTCCGTTAATTCTAATAAATCTTTTCTCGACAAAAGAATGGACTCTCATCACTGCGTAAAAATATCACATTCATTGATCAATAACGCGTTTGACTCTTATTTAATTGACACGCGACAAAACCGAGGGTGATGTGGAGCGGAAGAGACAGAAGGTAGAAAAGGATTGAGAGTGGGGATGTTCGAATAAAATCGTCCTCAACTCTGTGCTCCTCGTGCATTGTTGAACGGTGGAAGCTCCGATCGATCAGACGAAAAGCCACGAAACGACCTAGTAATTAAGAGTTCGAAAGCTTCAAGTATTTAAGGAGATTCGGCTGCACTTAAACGCGATTCTCTCAAACTAGCGCTGAATGAAAAAAAACTCCTTTTCTTTTGTTTTCACATTCGCTCAATGCAATAATAGACTTTTTTTTTACAATGAAATGTAGCGTTAAAAAATTCTCGATGTAATTAGTGAATCTTTCAAATTCGGCAAAGCGAAACTTTGCTGACCAAAAAATGAAATGTATAAATATCATTTTTTTTTATTAAAAAAACGTTGATTTTTACTTATTTCAATAAGTGGTCGAGGTGAGCGTGAATATTATTGCTGTCGTTTATTAGTTATAATACAATTTTGTATGGAGGATTTTCTGAGAAATAATGTGTAAAAAAATGTAGCTACGCTTTTTTCTACGTTTTCAGAAAACACACAATTTTTCTTCAATTTTCAACACAAAATAAATTTTTTAGTTTTGTCCTTTACGGATAACATTTCTTGCGACGAATTGCACTTACTCTATCCTTACGAGTCATAATGTCAAACGGTGAATAAATGACGAAGTAAAAATTGAAGCCTCCGATTTTTAACGAAAGTTTCGAAACTTTTAAGAAAACTCTATAAACAAAAAAGTTTATGCCACAGGAGGAACCAAGAAATGATTCCTCTTTCTCGAAAATGACAGAATGTTAGTCATTTGCATATGTCAGTTCTTGTCTCGTTCTATACGTACGTAAGATATATCCCCAACGAAAATTTGATAATGTTAAATGTTCATTTCAATCCATACTCTTTAATATGAAATGATTGCCAGACCAAAAAGCATCCGCGACAGAAATTCCGATTTTTTGAATCGGTAAGTCTATTTGAAATTTATTAGGATATTAGACTATTACAACGTTCTATTAAAATACTTAAATCGGTTGAATACCATAATTATGTCATAAAATCCATTATTAATCAATATAAATAATAAAAACAGCTGTTGAGCTGGAGATGAATACCTAATGGATTCTTCGACCTGAAGAGTTCAACGCCATACTTAATTTGGGCTGCTCGATTGATTCACACTAAAAAAAACAAAACGTTGGCTCACCTTTCACCGAGCTTTTTTCGATTATTGTGTTTCGATAATTAGAACAATATTTCGGATTTCTTTCCGAATTTTTATACCTGACTCCTTAAGGTATTACTGGAAGAATATTAAGAAATCGACACGTCTCCTGAAAATTTGAGGAATTATGGTTCTTGACAGAATCAGAACGTATTAACATAAACTATTTTGGGATTTTTTAGTAAATAACTTAGCGGCTATAAACCTACAAATGTATCTTTATCGCTTGCGCAAAAACAGCTTCTGCAGTTGTTAATTATTGCAAAGAGAGCTAAATAAAATCGCCACATATTCTGAAAATATCAATAATTATTCTGAAAATATATATCAACAAGATTCACGATCAAGCGACTGATTGAGTAAAGTTTGAAATAAATAGACTGGGTTATCTTGTTTGGCTGTAAATTTACAGAATAGTGGACGATTTTATCCAACGATGAATAAATCAGTACCATTCGAAAAATCGAGATGTTTTCAGATTATTATCGATGATAATGAGATAATCCAGTCGCATTACTAAAATGGAAAAGTAGTGAGATTTTGTTGGACGGTTTAAAACAGATGTGCAGTCACTGAGAAAACGTCAGTCAACTACATGTCAATATCATCAATTTTAACATCGATTAATATTTAACGTAAAAATAAATCACTCAAAGACTTAATTTATCATTGGATTATTTATTTACAGGACAAAACTACACTATGATGTAGACCTGGAAATCCGAGATTTCTCTATAATACGGAATAATTTAGCCCGACGATCAATCCAGTAATACCTCAATAATAGCAGCAATCGCCACCACCAACGGATCCTAATGGATTGACGCTATTATTGCAAGTCTTAAAAGAATATTGAATTTCATATTCAGCTCTCTTCCTGACCTGAAAGCTCATGCCTGTTGTGATCGAAACAATGAGCCGAATAGAAAATCCCTACTAATTGCGCGATCGAGCTATTTCCATTAAATCCAATCAGTCAAATCCACTTTCACAATTTCAAAGACACGCATGATCCTGAAATTTTTCGCTTTCCTCTGGCTCACCCGGAGTTAATGGTCTTAATGTAAATCCCCTGGTGTTTCCTAGAGGTATGTCAAATGGCGTTGGCGATGCAGCATATCTTATTAGAAACAAATATTCATGTCACATTCCTGGTGCCGGCTGGTGCCAAGTGTTTGAATGTTACCCTACACTGCACGTGCGTGGCCAGAAGGAACCAGAGAGAAAGAGAGAGGCAGAGAGACAAGCGGAGCTTCTAGTATGGCTTAAAGTGAGAAGGGCTCGCACCGGAGATTCCAGACTCCGCGATTGAAGCCCTTTTGACTTTCAGGCGATGGATACACGCATACCTAGTTATATACACGCTAAATATAGGGCATTCCTGACAACGAAGTTGGGATCGTCTCCGAGGATCGCGCGTATCCTTTTGCCAGGTCGAGAAAGAGACGCAGCAAATCCGCACTCCTCTCAATACTGGAAACCCTTCCTCTCGGCCGGTGTCTCGTACACGTTTAACATAATATCAGATAAATTTCGCCGGTTCCTCTTGTGTTAAAAAAAAATAGGTTCCGGAGGGTATGAGGAAAGGATCGAAAAAGAATAACGATGAACCCTCGACACTCCGATATTACCCGAAGTCCTCCAATGGAACTCAAATATCTACGGATTTTATAATCGATATTTCGCATAACCGTTTTCGACGATTTTTCGCTTCCAAAACATTCCCTAGCGTATTCTTCGGTTTTGAAGCAATGGAAACGGATGTGCTTTCTTACGTGGAAAATTGATTTCTTTTTGGGTCGCAATAGCTTTTCGCGGGAATGACGAAAGGAAAAATTGCGAATTTATGAAGCTATGCAGCAGTCCTTAAAAGGGGGTTACACCTTTCCCCCTCATCCGCCAATCGCAATAGTAGATTCTCACGGATTTCTGAAATCGCGAATCAGAATTTCATGAAATTTGATCGGACAATGTGAAATTGATTGACGAATGGCTGTCTTGTCCACGAATTACTCAAATCGAAAAAACGATCACAGAATGTATTACCATGCGACGGTCGTGAAGGAAATGCTGTAAAATATAACGTTTGGTTAATGTCACGACTTGGAGGGGTGAAAAGCCGCGTAACAAACCCAAACAAACACATTTAGGAACCTCAACCATTTGATTTTGTCACATATTTTAGGAGATCCGTAGGAATCTACAATTTGTAGGTATTTGTTTACGATTTCGAGAACATGTCGTCCGTCATTTCTGACATTTAGTTCTGGCGAATGTTGGGAGCTGCGCACATCTAGAAATTTTCGGTGTGTACGTAGGCTTGCCACGAAGCCCATCGAGGCTTGCCGGACACATTGCCTGGCGACAATGTTGCCTCGCGATAGATAGCTGTAGCTCGGACCAATTTTGATCTACCGGAGCAGAGGCTGCCTCGAAGTTTCGTCGCTGGTATCACCCCCTCTTATTACACAAGACATGCTCTAAACCTCTTGATTATTACACAGCGATAGAAAAATTGAAGCGTTTTAACCCGCGGTAATTTGATATTTTTTATATGTTTTTGAGCTCTCCGAATCCAAATATAAAGTCAATTTAACTGTATTACAAATGTAAGTTATGTGTATAATAAGAAAAAGAATGTCTGATTTGAGGACAATTGGAAGCTGTTGACAAAATGAAAAAAAACTCGATCATTTTTATGTTAACAAAATGTCGGCGAATTTGTCGCATCTGCAGGTGTAAAATTGGAATTGCTTTATTATTCATTTTACAAAATATTCTCCCTTCGAATCTCAGAGCGTTTTGGAAAGAAACATCGAAGGAAAAATGGCATATTTGATGATTGCGTTGTTAGCGGCAATATGTAGATATCGCTCTTGGTATTTATATTAAGGTGCCTGACCGTTGTAAGACCCATCTTATTTTTAAGTAAAAAAAAAACTATGTTTTTAAATTTAAAAAAGAACTATGAATATTGAAATAAAACGAAAATGTTTATTTAATCACTTATTCAATAATCAACGTATTGATAACAATTTTTGTTCAGAAAACAATGATCACTATTGACTATAAGCTTTTTTTAAAATATTGCCTTCTGAGTCTTATTCTGAGCTTTATACCCGTTGTAACTTAATACAACATTTTTTTTTTAAATACATAATCTTCAATTTTTAACTTAAATTTTGATAACAACATGTATAGTGCTGATAAACCACTATATATAATTACAATAAAAATTAAGTAATACTGAAACCAATTTTTATTTTCGAAAGTTTGTGAACGTAAAAATTTAATAAATGGGCCTTACATGGGTCAGATACCTTACGTGTATACATGATTTCAAAAAGATGCGAGATGAAAACTGAAAAGTGTTGGAAAGAGAAAAGAGACACTGAAATTCTGGTCTTCAAGCAAATATTCACGAACTTTTAGATCACGGAAGAAAAAAAATGGGGTTTTTTTTTCTATATGAAAAATGTGTTTCTTCCATTTAGGGATCTTAGGATTTTTTTTCGAGGAAATGGTGGAAGTAAAAAATGTTCAGAAAATAAGATTACTTTTCAAATGTTGTGGGTTACGTAGCTTCGATTTTAGTTTTGTTTTTTGTTATATTGGCACACATGTCTTCAACATAAGTTGACACTATCAGTTATTTTGCATGTTCAGTTTATTTTCGATACATACAGATGTTAAATATGTTTCGGTGTGCTCGGCGATTTTCGCCTATCGAAAACGATAATGCACTTGTTCACACATCGTTGGTTGCTCGTTCAATTGTTCGGTCAATAACAACAACGTAACCATGCCTCATCCACCGAATTCACCGGACCCCTGACACTTTTTTCCGTTCCCAATACTAAAGAAGACACGCAAGGACGGAAATTTGGCAAAAGTGTATTGTATCTAAGGGAAATTACTTTGAAGCGTACAAAATCGATATTGACGAATAAATAAATGTTTTTCGAAGAAAATAAAAAGTCCTGTTATTTGTTGAAAAAACCTCGAACGTAAGAGGCTGTACCTCTATTGATAATTATATACGTATAAGTACGTGCATATCACAAAAAAAAGTACGTCAGATTTGAGGAAAGCTGGAAGCTGATGGCACGAGAAAGGGGGCGGCACAAGTAGTAAAGTGGAGTCTCAAGCGAGCCGAGAAATTCTCTTCACTGGCTGGATATGCCAGTTCGATGAGCCATATTTTACGCGGCCATTATGCCCAGGGTAATAAAATATAATACCGCACAATTACTGAGAGATCTCAAAGTTCGCGAAAGAAGGGAAATAAAATCAGCATAAAGCACGGGGTGAGGGGCCAGTGAGGGAGTTGGGGGGGGGGCAGAGAAACGAGAAAGAGGGAAAGGGTAAGACGTAGAGTGAGAGAGAGAGAGAAAGAGGGAATTCGAGGGACCAAATGGCGCAGGCAGACCTTAATGAAAGTACCAGTGCGGCAAAGGAAAGCGCACGGTGAGCCCTTAAATTAATTCGCGATGAATTACGTCCGCGCCAGATGTTCGGGCAGTTGTGTTTATTTATGAAGGAAGCTCTCGCGGATCGTCTTCGTATACTTCGCGTAAGATTTGCGAACGTTCCGCCGCATGCATACGTATATGTTCGAGGAGGGGTCAGAGGAAAGGGATGCAGCACCGATCCATCAAAAGTCCGAGATCTCTTCGTTTCACTCACCTCTTCCGGTCGCTCGAACTTCTCGAATTATCCTCGTTCGCTTCCTTGCTCCTCGGACTCGTTCGTTCGATGGAAAAAAAAACATTTTTTTTGTCAGCACCCGATGATCGATATATGTTATTATTTTTTTTAAACATGGAAAAATGAAAATTGATCTATACAATGGACAGGAAAAATCGATTACCTTAAGTAGCCTCGAGCAAAGGTTGTACATAAAGTTTATTTTAAATTTTGACGTTGTAAACTAAAAGCATTAAAAAAATAATGAGATTTTATATGAGGGTTTTCTAATGAAAAAAAAATTGATTTTTTATTTAAATATTACAAAATACAGGATAGTTTTTTTTTTGCAATGTTAAAATTGTATATGATAATTCGCTAATCAATGAAAATAAATGAAAAAATTAATTTGAGTTAATGAGTTTTAAATGTCGACGTCGCAAAAGAAAGCACTAAAAGACACAAGATTTTATATGCGAATTTGCTAATGGAAACAAATGACAACGCAGCGCAATAAGGATCATTTATCGAGATAGAATAGATACGCATAAAATCGAAAAATTCTTTCGATAGAATAAATCATTTTTTGACTCCCGATGATCGAGATACATTATTTTTTGGACCCATGGAAATATTAAAATTGACCAATACAACACGTAAAAAATGGAGGTTCGATGTGATTCGCTAATGAAAAAAAAAAAAAATAAATAAAAACGCAACAGAATAAGAATCATATATCGAGATGGAATTAACACTCGGGAAATCGGGGTAAAAAACATTCCTGGAATGAGCTTCCGAATGATTGATTCGTAAACGCTTATCGCACTGTGAGATTAATATTTATTCAACGATATATGGTACACCATTGTTGCAGCCGTCCCACGGTTTATTTTTATTTATTATTATTTTTTCTTTTTAATTATCATTCACTTTTTGTTTATTCTCATCTTTCTTGCAATTACTCAACAACAATGCGTGCATGTATACACGTACAATAAACGGGAAAACAAATACATATATATATATATATACATATATATATATATATATATATTTCATTTTTTCCGCACCTGAATAATTGTAGAAGTATTCACAAACGCTAAAACGCAGTTGATGAAATAAGACAAACGTTACTATACAGCTATTCAATTTTCAAGGTTATAAAAGTTTTGTTCTCTTGCGTTTTCTCTCTCTCTCTCACTCTCTCACTCATTCTTGTTCTCATGCACGCAAATTCGTCTACAATATTTATAACGTTATCAATCTCGCCATTCACATCAAAACAAAGATCGCCATCAACATTTGTTTCTTCGCAGAATGATTTCTTTTTTTTTTCTTCTCCACCTATTGTCATCGATAAACAGAGCAGGAACGTTGTTAAATATTGTTCGTAGTGCGTCACTTCCTGATCGGCCCAACATTTAAGCTTATTACGCTAATTATGCCGCATCGCTATTTTCGTTTGTTTTTCATCCCTCCTCTCATCATTAACTATTATACAAGCGTTTCCATTAGTGATTCTCTTCGTGCATCACTGCGAGATCCACGGATATGAAAAATCGTATTTTTTAAAATACCTCCCGAGACCCAAAAAAAAAACAATCATTTCCGAAATTTCACAATTGTGGAGTTTTTTAGAAAATATTGCCCGAAATTGAGCACACAAGAAAGTAATGAGTGGAAAATGCAGTGTATTTTAATAAATAGATTTTTCTTATCGTTTTGATATATATATATATATATATATATATATATATATATATACATATATATATATATATATATATATATATACCGTTGGCCGAAAGTATTAGGTACCCTGTAATTTTTTATCCGGACAAAAATAAATATCTCGCCAAAAAAAATATCATTTTGTCACTGTTAATAAAAAAAAGCGATAGAAAAAAAGTCTTCTAAAAAATCGTAAAAAAATTACCTGGCTCCAAATAAATGACATACAATTTTTCATTCCTTAGATTAATCATTCCAAACATCGTCGTTTCCAAGTTACGCCGCACAATGTCGGTTTTTTTGAAATCTGCATTTTTTCAAGAAAAACCTGATAACGGACTGAAGAAAAATGGCATATTTCAAGAAAAGTACTTATCTAAAGCTAATAAGTCCTCTTTTCAAAGATATTGTCATTGAACGGTGAGATTACAACTTTTCAGAGTCTAGGAAGCAATTTTGCAAAGTACGAAAAACGCGAGTATCCGGTATTTTCAAAACTACGTACCGACTAGAAAAAGAATTACGAAAATCAAAATATAAAAGCAGTATGATGCTGGGTTTGTTTACTTTGGAATGCCGTTTCGTAAATTGGGTTACGATGTTTTTTCGCCGATAATATTCCATTTTAGGTCCGAATAGAAAAACAATAGGCTGCTTAATACTTTTGGCCAAGGCTGTCTATATACATATTCATATGTATAATTTACTTAGGATGTAAGTTTTTCTAATATTTGTTTATTTCTCCACGTCGACGACGAAACCTGATGCAATTACCCTGACGTTCGTCGTACTGTTTTTTCATTTTTTTTTTAAATAATTTTCCCACTACCAATTTCTACAATTTCAATGCACGTCTTTCACTTGTTATCTTTGAAATCTCATTATTTTTTTTTTTATTGTTTTCGTAGTGCACGAAATATATGTGGAAGCTTGAAGATAATTCACAATGTTTAATGCGATGTACTTTGCATCATACATGCCTAAAGCACCAGGAACATTCGTACGACTTGTGCAAGGAAAATATCCCCATCCGCGATATATCCATAGACGATAATAAATATACAAACCAAATATTCTTTTTTCATCCACACGTCATCAAATATATATGCATGGCATACGAAAAAAAAACACTTAAGAATTACACAATGTACATGTATATCCATAATCAACAACATGACTAAAAAGTATGCGAACTATATCATTAATTAATATTAACACAATATGCAATTATAAATAAAGAACTTTTTTTTTTATATTTCTGTAATGAAAAAGGAGCAAACCCACGTATTTCACGTATCCACACGAAAGGCCCAAAAAAGAGATAATTCGCTTCAGAACGCCTGTGGAGACATTTGCCTCATCAGACCATAAAGAAATGGAAATAAATGGCAAACTTCTAGTTTAATAAAATAGGCTTTACACGAAACAGTATTATATCCATATACAATGATTTACATGACTCGAGCTTGCTCACGTCGTCATAATGACAGTCTTGTTTTCTAATGCTGAAGCTGCTACGTTTAATTTCGTACTAAATATATCTGTATATATGTGTGTGTGTGTGTGCGTGTGTGTGTGTGTGTATATATATATGGATATTTTTACACGTATATTACGATGGTTAAAGAAATTCGACTTTTCGTTTTCTACAAAATAGTTTTATTGAAAAAGTCAAACGTTTTTTCCTTACCTTGATCAGTTGTTTTTTTTATAACTTTCGTGATTATATCACGATTTCATTATTTAATAATATGATTTTATAGAAAACGGAATGATTTACAGAAAATATCCTGCCATAATTGTGATCCGAACAAGCTTGACATTTGTTGCTGTTCGCTATAAATTCAATTTTGACCCTGAATAACTTTCGAAAAAGTAGATTCATCGTGAAACAGTAAGATACTGTTTCATACAGCATTCAATTTCCTGAAAAAATATGTTTGCAAAGCTATCGTACGTTTATTTGTATAAAACGGGGGATGCAAAGTTTTCGCTGTTCTTAAGCATGAAAACGGAAAATCGCGATGAGGGTCCACTAAATATTAATATTTGGGGATCATATTTCCCTAGTCGTTTTATTGTACCTTGCTAAGAATACTGCACATGTGACGATGGAAAACAATGTCGATCTTTTTTAACCATCCTAATAAATATATTTAATTATAACGCATAATGCAGCTACCTTTCGATCTCTTACGTTGATATGATCGTCACGTAAGAATAGTTGATTGATTTTATTTTCCCTCGAAAATTGAGATCGGCACAATTCGCTCAAAAATGCCACGCTACTTTTTCGAATGAATTCTATAAGGATATCACTTTTGAAAAATATTTACGAAAGAACGGATAAAAAGATGAGCTAGATTTGTTTGTTGTTAAAAATACTAATCTTCATCCCGAAGTTAAAAAATGTACATCAAGGCTCGATCGTTCTTGAAAATCAAATAATCTATTTTTTTATATTCATCTCCGAGCGTGAAAAGTACTTTTTTTTTGTCTGTTAATGCACGATTATGGGAGACTTCCATGAGTCTTGTTTCATCAAAAATACTGAAAAAAGGAAGTTTAAAAATATTCGAGAACAAAAAACTCATACAGATAAATTGCTGACAAATTTTATGAAAAAATTACGAAAATTCGAAGAAGTGGAAAGAAAATGTAAGGAATTAATTGATTTTAATAAATATAAATAATTAGAATAATATTAACGTTTTATAAATCTACAAAAAAGCATAGAAAGAGATAAGAGAAAATGTAATTAAAATTCCAGCTAGAAACTACGAAATATTGCGAATAAAAAGAAAAACATTCGTTTTCGATGATTCGAAACATCGGTGCCACTGGAATTTCCTTTTTGCTCTAGGCTGACGAATTATTAATACAAACTATTGTTCGATTCGTTCAATAAAGAAAATATATATATGTATATATTTATATGTCGTAATAATTGCAGAAACGTCCGTTTGGCAAGTTACGTCGATCTCGTCGTTATTTATACATCTTAACAATTTACATTATGCACAAGCTCGAATATATGTTTAAAAAAAACGAAAAAATTATCGAGAAATTTTACACTCGACGCGTGTGCGAAGATACACACGACGATTCATCCGTTCAAGTCAATAAAAAAAAGGACCACGCTCGCAAAACTTCCAAAACTTCTCGTCACACTTGCTCGAGGAAGACGAACGTGATACCGTCGTAAACGGAATCGCGATAAGAGTAATTTATAGAATACGTACATATTTTGCTAATCGTTTTTCCAAATTTCTCTCTGACTCACCTACGATACGTTTCGTTTGATTTTTTTTTCTCCATTTTTTTCCATCCGCAGAACTGGCTCGAAGTATCCGATCAAAAATATTCTCGACCCCTCGACTTCCCAATGTTCTCCGAAATATTACTTCTTTCTTCCTTAAAGATTTTTCGGACTGTTTTGCCACTGACGATCCAACGACTAAATTGGAAAAATAATTATCACCTATTTGTGAACTCGAAAATTACCAACATTTCTGAAAAGATGTACCCAGACGTGAAATAATTTTTTATCGTCACTAAATCACTCAAATATAAAAACAAATAAAAAAATCGAGAATAAAAAACAATAATTTCTGGAATAAAGTAAAGCTTGAGGCTTCCATCGAAAAATTACGAAAAATCGGAGTCTCCGAAGAAATAAAAACAAAAACGTACCATTTTTTTGTGGGAACAGTAGATAGTACTTAGGCACAAATTAAAAAAGAATCAAAATTAAGCACGATATTTTCAAAATTTCTAATCGACCCTTCGATTAAACAAAAATTCACTGATGCACTCCTCGCTTTGAAGAGGGGGCTTTCTCTCATATTTCCAAAAATTGTTTCTCCTTCGCACCGTAGAAACATTTCGAGAAAAAGAAATAAATAAAAAATCGCATACACTATGCATACACAATCCCAAAGATCAGTGAGAAGTACGAATACTTTTTTGTCATTGTTTTTATCGCTTATAAAAAAATAATTAATAAATCGTTATAAAATTTCGAGAGGGATAAATAAGACTAACGAATTCTCAAATTTCCGGCAAGAATGTTCAGCCTGCGGTAATCGGTCGAAAAAGCCGATCGTGTTAACGCGAATCTTTTTTTTTATCATAACAAAGACCCTAAGGGATGAAAGGATCTTCAAGGATGAAAAAAAAAAGTGAAAAAAGGTGCTCTGTGCTTCGATCGAACGAAAAAAAAAAGAAGGCGAACGTGCTTTTGTGGGAACGACAGGCACATGTTCTCGGGGATGAGAAAAAAAAATGAAAATCCGGCCAGTAGGCAGTATTTGCTGGTGGGGTTGTGAAAGACCGTGTCAACGGTTTTATTGACAATCGGTCAGAGCCAGACGCCTTGCCTCGCTGTGGTGCCGGCTGCTTAAGGGGGTTTCGGTGCGACACGAGACGAGAGAAGGATGCGGGTTGCGCGAGGGTCACAGTGGACGACAGGGGGCGCGAGAGATCGCCGGGTCATAAATGTAACCCGTGCGCACAGCGCCCGGAAACGAGAGTCCGTTTCGCTCTCGCAATGCGGCACGAGCGCGACAAAATGAGAGAAAATCGCGGAACAGCGAAAAAGAGAAACGAGGGCAAGAATGAAAAAAAAAAAAAAAAAACAGTCAAAGGAAGAAAGAAAGCAGGATAAAAAAAAACACTTATCGTTGTACGAAACACCGGCGAGTAAATTTTCCGGCTCCATTCGCTTCTCGCCAGCGACGCTTTTTTAACTCATCCTTTTTGTTTGTCAAAGAAAATAATTTGAAAAAGATTTTTCTTGTCATTAAAAAAATTGATAAAACATTGAATAAAACTCTGATATTATTTTCGTATATAAAAATTATATGAAACATGTATATCATATAAAAATTAAATATACGAAATATTAAATACTTCTTTTAAGTTTATTTACAAATAGTTTTAAAAAAGAATGTCAGAGGTGACTTCCTTTATTAAAATTATTTGTGAATTCGATAAAAATGATTATTTAATATTCTATGTATAATTTTTTACATATAATATTGATCTTTGCGTATAATTTTATTACAATATTTGTATTATAAAATCATTTTAAATAATCATTTCTGCCTCCTTATTATAACAAAAAAAAAATGTTTTTCCCAACAGTTTTGAAATATAAGAAGCTGCCGTAAAACGAGGGATAAATGGGTGCTCCTAAAAAGAAAAGGTATTGAATTACTCAATAGCAACAATCACAGATTTATCAACGTAAAAAAAAATGGACAAACTTCTATTAATATCAGATCGTCACGAATCCTTTTTCATGCCGAGGCCTACTTAATTTTGTTCCGTCCACCGCGTACACGGATAATTGAGGATAATATCCTCGACAGAGGATGAAAGGCGTCACCAAAACTAGAACGGTAAAGGTGCCGCCTACAGCCTTCGCCTAAAATTGACGGAGGATTCTCCAAGCAAATAGCCATTTTTCCAACCTCCTCTCTTCCCTTTTCATTTTTTTTCCTTTTGTTTTTTGTACTCTCGCCCTTCGAGCTCGGCGCCAACTGGCAAGATAAGCTCGATTCACTATCTGCTCCTACCAATCTCACGTTCTTTCTCTGCCTATGCGTATATGCCCACACACGTAAGTGTGTCACCCTTTTACTCGACGAGGCCACCCGAGACATCCATTTGAAAAGTGTTAGGCTCCCGATTTTACTCAAATTCGCTTTTGCCTATCCTCTTTTCTCGCCCTCGCCCCCCCCCCTCCTCCCCCGCTCTCTCTCTCTCTCTACGGAGAGAGGAGTGTATATATTTTTCGCGGGGATTTCACGGTGTCGCGGGTCTCAATCTTCAGTGAAGTCGCCCGAATCCAACGATCGTGACGAATGCGAGTAGCATTAAGCTAATGCGACACCCGAAATCTCGAGTTCCAGAGGATGACATACGATCGAGTCCCGAACGTATTTTTTTATTCATTTTAACGGTCGGTGTGGGATCGGATCCGGAGGGGTAGCTAACATGACCATTTACGGTATTGTCGAACGGATACATATTATTGTTCGCCCCGTAATTCGTGTTTCCCTTTTTATTATTGTTGTTGTTGTTGTTGTTGTTGTTGTTGTTGTTGTTGTTGTTGTTGTTATTGTTATTGTTGTTGTTGATGTTAGGATCGTTGATGGCGAACTTGTCAGATTCGACGGAACCGAATCCAGTCTCGTCCTCCTCGTCGTAGAACGGAGGCAGTCCTATCGTCTGCGTTCGCGCCGAACCCGAAATACCTGCGAACACACGCGCGTACATAAACCCCCCTGAAGTTGTTATCGGGCCACGAAAAACTCCCGGGAGCAGTTGGGACTTTTCCGAAATATTTAGGAAATTTGTTGATTCGCAATTATTTTTTTTGGAACCCATTGGATTTCGAGAATTAGGGGAAAGTAGTACGAGTTGATCCCTTGGGGTAAGATGATTCTTTGTAATTGCGCTGAAATCACTAACGCCATCTAGTTTATTTCACTGCCAAAACATAGGTCCGGGCACCCCCCCACCTTAGTCAGATCGCAATGGCGACGTGAGCGATACATCGATAT
>JAPYZI010000803.1:0-41563 GCA_030523105.1 Ophioninae sp. A BG-2022a
TTATGAATTAGCGCAGTGAACAAGTGACAAGTCAAAAAACGTATTGATTCTTCGGAAGGATGCAAGCGCAGTCGGTAAGAACGGAGAATGCGGGCCGCCGCGCCGCCAGTGAGAAAATCGTTTAACTGAAGTCGTTACGACTTTGATCTCTGGTGGTACATTTTTGTCACATTTATGTGAAAAATTTCAAAAACCAATTCTTCCCCCATTTCTTCATCAAAATAAATTAAACAAAGCTCGAAATGTGTACTTGTCACCGCTTCAGAGATTTATGCGTGGGAAGTTTGTAAAAATGCAATACGGTGGATCGTAGCTCGCAATTTCTCCCATGGTAACCACAATCTGCGCAATTTTTTTCAAAATATTGGTAAATGCCGAGCATGTTCCTCTCAAAGCAAGTGTCCTGCATACCCGCGATAAATTTCATTCCAAGCGGTTGAACAGTATGGGAGAAATTGGATTTTAACATTTCGATGTGGCTAGGAACGCATTCGTCATTCCCTTAAGAATCATTTTCATTTTTTTCGGATAATTACAGCCTGCGGGACGGCTCCAGCAGTGCCGCAATTTAAAAAAATCTTCATCCAAGCATTAACGTGGAGGATGGGCAATTTGCATTAAAAAAAAAGTGTATATATTTTTTTTAAACAATTAAAATATGAAAAAAACACATCTAAATATCCAAATGTCTATGTGTATTCTTTCTATGAAAAAAAATCGTAAGAATCCCATGATTTTTGACCTTCTAAATGGTCTTCCTGCCTTAATTGCTGGTCAATGTCGACAAATACATTTTCATGTATTTGCATACTCGAACTTGCTACGACTCACGAGAAACTCTAGTTTATACAGTACACATTTCTAAAGTGACGTTCCCGGGGGAATCCCCGATATCCGGGACAATAGACGATTTCACGCGACTGCCACGACTGGCCAACAAGCTCTGTCAATATCCGTCAATGTAAGGTAGAAATTCTCGCGTATTCCACCGAACGTCTCATAAAGTCTCATAAAGTGGCGGTAAGATGTATACGTATTGTTGGTAGTTCGTATTAGCGACGCATCAAAAGATAGTGGCGTATTTCGTGGCGTGTTGCTCGCCCTATTGGCACATACATTTCACAGTGATCGACGCGTTCGCGATGTGTCCCTCTTTCACGAGAAATTCGGCAATGCCACGCGGTTCGAATATAAATTGCGTCAGAACTATTTATTTTTACTTTACCACACCCAACGTGAAATCGTTCGAAGTTTCGAGTATGGCATAGACGAGGCCGCATCGGGGGAAAGAAGAGAGCCGTAACAAACATTCGAAACGAACGCGTGCCGAAAAACAAAAGGTGTGAGACCGACGAGAATTCAAAGGACGATGTATTGGAGATTCAAGCAAGAGTATGAATCAATGAAATTTCAACAAATATCGCATTTTTATATGAAAATGTTGTTTTTTCAATAAAAAATAACAGACAGATAACAAGCTATGAATTTTTACAGGAATTACTACGATTATTATTATTTCGAGGTTATCGGCGATGTAGAGTCCCGGCGAGGTTGCACTGCCTTCTGTGGGACTTTTAGTTGCGAATTCGAGACGCGAGCGGCGCTCAATTCGATCCGATTACCAGCTGGGTCTAGAAATGAGAACAAAAATATCATTATCGCACCGCTATCCGTGTCACCTTTAGAAAAAACGATCTCACGTGACAACCAAAATAACCTTTTCAAGAGAACCCGATAAATTTTATGTTCCCGACCGAGAATTCCGCAATTCCCACAAACTGAATAATCAGAGTGGATGTCCTTCATATTTCCAAGCAAATTTAACTTTCCCCTTGTATCGTACCATCCGAAATATTGGTTACATTTGAGTCGAGATTTTATTAATAGCTATATTTGTCTTGTGACGTAGAAGTTAGCAAATATAGATTTCGGTGCGAATCTTGTGGTTCGATAAAACGACTTACCCATAAACCGGTGAGGGTTCCGCAGGGGGAGACCACGATGGCTCGTATTCCGGAACTGGATGACTCTTGAATACCGGTCTCTCGACGATTCTCTCAACGTAGACTGGTTTTTCCACATATTCGACGTACTTGACCGCCGGAGGTGGTGGCGCTACGTACACGTGATGGACATCCGGTCCGCCGTGGTAAAATCCCGCTTTGTACCTGCCGAGTCGAATGCCACATACCAACATAAATGGGCGCGTAAAAACTACGCAAATGGAAACAGAAATGTAGAAGAAAATAACAATTTGCAACTATTTTGCGACTTAACGTTGACAGCTTTCTCCTCTCGTGGAAAAAGGGAAAGTGTACGCACTTTTTATCTCACTAACGCAGTGCGTATTACTGTTTCCCTGTATCAATATATATCCCTTCCATCTTCATGCCCGGAAATCGTATATTTGTACATCAACGAATTTATCGTGAAAATGAAGCTTAAGATTTCAAATAGAGTGAAACGAAACCGGACACAAAATAGTAAGCCATATAAGACAAGTCCTGGGCGGAAGGGGGGGGGCGACCAATGATAGTTAAGGGGATACGGTGAACATGAAAAAAAAAATCGTTTGTCGCTTGCGTCAACTCGAATTCAAAAGGAAGGTTCAACGTATACTGCAAAAATCGTAGATTGAAGCGCAATTTCGGATTACAACGAAAGTAGTGCTAGTCAAGCATTAAATGCGTTTTTTTCGAAATTATGTTCTTCGAAACGGTGCACACAATTTTGTAACATCTAATTCACGGATCGCTTCGAAATTTTGTGTACTCATTTAGTGTGGCAGTAGTGTAGCTTTCGACAATTGTTTTCTGGTTAAATTTTATTTTGCCGTTTGTTATTAACAATAATGATGTGATTTTTCCTCGAAAAATTTGAAACAAGTTAGGACAACCCAGTCGCGAAAACGGAATGAGCCAATGAGCTCCTCCCATTCAAAAGAATTATTTAAAAGGTATTGAGTCTGTCAAAATACGTTAACCTTCGAAGAGATACAGCGAACGAGTGATGTAATAGCACTAAAGACATACCCCTTGGCAACTCCAAGCCCGAAACCGAGAAGACCAGCGCCCAGTAACTTTTTCTTGAGGAAGAGCGTCCGTTTGGGCCGCAAGTGTTCTTCCGTCGATGGATCTGCAGCTTCGGCTCCTTCCAACGGAGATGGCGCCACCGGGCCATTCGCCTGATTGGTCTCGGCCATTGCGGATAGAATCGCGCAGCAGAGAACCAAACCCGCCATCAGGATCGTGCACCGGTTCATCTGTGTCAAGAATAATGATACGGTAAATTCCTCAATGATTCAACTATAAGAACAACAGTTCGGAAACTTTTGTTTTCGTCCGCGTCCAACGCGATGAACCGCGCGGGCATCTCAGAACCAGAAGTGTCGCGTTGCACTTGCAAACTCGAACGAGATCGAACGGATCAATCGAGCTCACCTTGAACAGTCTGAGTTGCACAACGAAGGAAGAATCGACGGATACTTCACTCGGAGGAGAGCAAATGTGATGTGTGACATCGATGACTCCTCGAAACGTTTTTATATGGAACCACGACCCGAACGTATCGCCTTGAGTGTTCCTAACCCTACCGCGAGCGTAGACCGAGCACGCGCCAATCATCGGGAGGGGTGGGGGGAGGAACTCGCACGCGTCGCGCATTCGCCTCGTGAAAGAAAATAAATGATGGAAAAGGTGTATTATAAATCGTTGTGCGACCCGACAATCCTAATCCGATACACATAACACGCGAGAACGCGACAAAACTATCGACAACAGGAAGAATACACGCAACCAAACTTCATTGGAATTACGAATGCAAGACGCGGAGACATTAGTGAAATTTTTCGTTTGATATACGCAACAACGATTGTGTGAATCTTCGATACCATCGCGTCAGCGTTGCGTTCTGACATACGCGGTGGTTGCGTCGATATCGGTTGTAATTAGTACTGATATGGTGAACGTGGCTGCAATATATTCATTCGAGCCGATAAGACTTCCCGTTTCGTGATACTGAATAATCAACCCTTTCATCGCCATAGGGGTTATCGGTGATCTAAAAATCTGTATAAAGCACCATGGAGAATAGAGTGAAGCAGTGAACTAAGGATAGGAGAATACGTAGTACGGTGACTTCATTTAATGCCTGGATATGCTTAAACATGAGATAACTTTACAGCAGGTCCAGGCATTAAATGAAGATAGTGTACCAGCGTACTGGAAATACGTTGTTTCAATAGTTTCGTGTTCTGCCACTAGCGTCGCATAAGTATCGACCAATAAGAGTATAATGTCGTTCAGCGCTTGCGCAGCACAAAGCTCATTGCCATTCCCATGGAAACTAGAGTAAACTAGAGTAAATAGCCTCCTGCTTCGTTATGATAACCTTGATATTGTCGTTTGTCACGCTTACGTACTGTTTAGTATTGTTTTCTGTTTATAAAGTGTGGATAATCTTAATCTACATATATATATATATATATATATATATGACTTGGATATTTATGACTCCACCGCCGCCACGAGAGATACTGATTTCGTGTCCACTGGTACAGTACGCCGTGTCCCCTCCTTTACTCTAGTCTCCATGAAAATACGTTGCAAGAAATTCATCGTGGCAGTCGAAGAGTTAACAATTTGGTAGGAATAACTATCGAATGGGGTTGAAATCATTTCGGACGAAAAACAAAACTGCACAAAGATTACAGCGAAGTAATGAAACAGACAAGAGTTCAGGGATCGTATATTGAAGGGGAAGTTGCGAATAGCACGGTAGAACTGCCAAACAAACTTTCAACGTGTTTTTTTTTCGAATTTATGTATTGTTGAATACGGTACTGAAAAAATTAATTTTTTTTTTCAAAGTCGATCTTTTTTTAAATTTGATAGTAGTAGGGAGGTGAAATAAAAAACGTCTAGTACGGTATGAACCCTTCGTACTAATATTTAGAGGTCCATCGTTGCAATTTTCCGATTCTCACGTTCAAAGTTTGACCCGGAGTTCCCCCACCATCATAATTCCTCCCTTCAATCTTCGCTTGAGAAACGGTATTCTGTAATTGCCATAGTAACGTAACCCCTTAAAGATTTTTTCGGCGTCGAAAGTACAAAAAATGGGACGGCAGGTTGAAGGAGGTTAAAAGAAAAAAAGAAATATCGAGAATAATTGCACAATGAATGGAAAGCTCATCGAGTCGACGTCCGACCAAATTTTTTGGACGCCCCGACCGATCAAATATTCCGAAGTTGTCCGGGGAAAGATGTCTCAATTGAGTACAGGAACAGGGTCAACCTGAAAATTTCTCTCGTTGAACTAAAAGTCCGATGTCCGCGTTTGCGCAAATACATCCGATAACTTGCGAGATCGAGTTGCCGAAAAATTGAATCCAGTTTCTGCCATCCGTTACGCCGGTACAACGTTCATGATTAGCACGCCGAGCTTTGCGAACCGGACGTTACCAAAATGCATGGGCTGGTCCATATTAGCACCACTGCTCTGTTTCAAGGTACTTGCGAAAGCGGCCTTTTTTCTATTTACCGATTACAACGTCGTCCGCGTCGCCCAAACTTTCCATGTCAAACACGTATTGCGCGTGTTCGAGACTCGCGTCATCGCTGAACAGCGGACTGGCCAATATCAGACCTCAGACCCACCTCCCGCCCGTCATACTCGCGATTCAAATCTTTCTATGTTCCCGGACGAAGAAAGAACCAGAAAAAAAATAGGTCGAACGAGTAATCTCCGTTTCCCCACTAACAAAGAGACGAGTAATACGAAAAGGTGGTGGGGGTCGAAGGCATGACCGATGAAAGTGAGATATGTTGTAACAGCGTCGAATAAGTCGTTCGAACTCATGTCCCACCGAACCCGCTACGTGTACCATCCTCGTTGAATGAAACCCGCGTGGCGAAAGCGCGCGTGCTTCACTCCGATGAAAGCCAGGGAGAAAGATGAGCTAGGAATCATTAAAAAAAACCATCATTGCCGACATAACCTCCAAAAGCTACTGAAGGTACATCGGGCCAAAAATTAACCAAGCTTTCACGATGAACATCTCGAATAAGAAAAAAAAGCTTTCGACATTTGTGTTTCAAGATAAAAATATTTGGCATTTTTCGTTCGTACGGAAATAACGAAAAAGGAATACATTTTCAGAAAGCTGTTACGTCCTATTCGATTGAAATTTTGCACACGTATTCTATTTAATGTACAGAATCATCCCCTGAAGCAGTTTTTGGCATATTGCAATAATTCGCGAGGAATAGGATTTCAACGTTTATTTTTTAACTCGCAGGAGTATATCTATATCGACTGCCACGACCGATCAGTTCCCCTACTCCTACGACTTCGTTCGTCGAAAGAGTAGGGTTAACGATAAGAGTAGGCTCATCGCTAGACACCCCTTGTCGTTTTGTTAGATTCTTTGGATTCACCATGTTTTTTTGTTCACTAGAAAGAAATCATTTTCAAGTGTATCATAGATGAAGTACCCAATTTTACATATGCAAAATTTCGGATAAGTTCAACGACTTAATAAGGGACATAAAAATGGTAGAAATTAGGAGTTTCAACACATGCCGAAATACTCGAAGTTCCCAGACCGAGTGAAGATTTGGCAGAGGTGCGGAAATCAGCTGTTCTGTATAACGCAAAAGAACATGCCCGACAATTAAATAGGCTGCGTAACTTTAAGGACACGCGTCACACGTCCGGCCGGTAAAGTGCCTCCAGTCAACTTCTCTCTGTATCACATTTCGGACAAAAGAAGTGGCAACAGTTGTTCACTGTTCAACAGGGCGTATCGTGTATCATTTGTTGTTTCCCAAAAAACGACCGTTCCCAAAATCCTTGAGCGTCTGCAATTCAGCTATCTCTCCTGCACTCATAATCGCTCATGCAAAGTGAAATGCAAAGTATTAGTAATGCTATAAATTGAGAAGGAGTGCCACGGGCCACATTGATACACATTTTGATACCTCAATACTGCTAATCGTTCACATAATTCAGGAACTCGATGGATATGTTCAATTGATAAAGCTATTAGTAATGTCAAGTAAATTTCACGCTATATTGGTAAAGGTTAATTTTCGCAAATTACATCGAGGCGCTCATGGCGCACTCTGCATTGCAGAGTGAATTTGCCTCGAATTTAAGATGAAAAACCGACAGCTGGTATTTAACCGAGTGATCAAAACAGTCGAAGATTTTTCGTAATCTGTCCATCTGCAGTATGATTTCTGTATGACCGACACGAGACCGTTCTTCCACTAGATAGCGGAGAAATTCATATATTGGACGTGAACTCACGTTCCGTCGGTACAAACTTTACTCCCAGGTTCTCTCTCAAACGGATCATATTTCGGACAAGAGAATGCGATTGTTCACTGTTCAGCAGAGGACAATGAGCATAGCGTTTTCGAAAAATCAATCGATCATAAAAAAGCCATCATCAATTCAAATATTACTCTTGCTCCCATGACCGCTCGGTTGGTGTGACACTTGTCCACTTTCTGTGGCGCGTTGTCTTATGAATAATACTTGTGAACAATAATTCGTTGCAAAAAAAATATACCCCGATTTCATTGCGGTGTGACGATGTGGTTTTTTTTATTCCGCTGACTGACTCTCCAAAAGAACCAAAAGAAGATTGCGACATTAAAAATTATCACAGAGGACACGATCAAAATAAGTCAGAAATAAACGAAGCGCTCATGGTGAAGGAAAGATTAGCTGACAGTCAAAATATTTACGAGAAACGTGATTTTACTTAAGAAAATTTGAAGATCAATGCACATCCGAAATCTAGTTGTTTTAGTTGAAATTCGCGGCTTTTCGTAACTTCGTCGCAAAGCGCGATTTGAGACGAAACGTTCACAGTGACGCCGTGGCGATGAAAAACGCGGGAATGTCGTTCCTCACTCGACAATTCTACAAATTGATATTTTGTGCAGATTAGTCCGCATAATAATGGATAAAAGTGTTATCACTATGCGGCAACAAAAATTCTCAACAAAATGTATTTGTTTACGTAGCGGGCAATGTTTTTCTTCGATTTAGCGGGAAACACGTATGCTTCGATTGGTCCCGTGAGACTCCGGATGGCGCGTCATTATCCCTCGACCAATCACGGTTCTCGAAGCCGTTTGATTTCGGGGCGGAATTTCGCGTCTCCCGCATTTTTCATGATTACTCCATCGCCTGACGTCTCACGAGGCAAACGTGTCCATCGTTTTCGCGGAAAATCTACTATTCTCAAAGTAAAAGACTAAACGCAAAATGCCGCTGCAAGTTTCCAACAAGTGTAACATTACCCGGACTCTGGAGAATATCAGCTTCAAAGAAAACGTGAGTGAACACAATTTTCACAGTTTTCTGAATAACAATTCTTTGCGCGTCCTTCGTGCTCGGCTCTGTTCTCTCAAACTTCTCTTTCAAAACTCCACTCTTTGTCGTCTATTGACAATTTAATTTGCGATAAACAATTCAATCGTCGCATTTTTTCATTAAAAGCCAGCGATTTTTTTTTATCGCGCTTAACCGTTTTTCTCCCTATTGCGCAACTTTAGCGTCAACCACGGCTCTTTTGCTGAGCTGGCGTTTTATCCGTGCGATTCAGTTCTATTTGAGATTCCACGATTCTGATCGACGCGTCAATGAACTTGTGAACGCGCGTAATTTCGTACGACTCTGAACATTCGGTGACGCCGCGAATTATTGCTCGATTTTTGTGTTTTTTTATTTGATTATTTCTCCGATTTCGGGACATTCTTCCATTCTAATCAACTCGTCAATACCCATTAAAGATAAAATCTCAGAATTGAAATACAAGCCACTTCATCGTTCCCTCCTTTTCTAACCTTTTTATCGTCCAGTGTTTCTAATGATTTGTTTGAGAAACCATCCGTGTCATCTACCAGCAAGAGTCTAAATATTAAGAATTGAATGTCTAGTCTCTATATGCTTAGTAGCACTATACTACACTCAACATTCAAGTCTATTGGTATGAATGTAACAAGCATGAAAAGAAGAGGTTAAGGTTGCTCGGTGCTTAGCTTATACTGGAGTCAATATGATGGAGAGGGAACTTTGGCCAAATATTGTTAGAAGATGAAAGAAAAATGTCGCAATGTTCAAACTTTATTGATGTGAGTATTAATTAACATAGGCTAGCTGGGTAATCAAATCTCAGACGAAATATTTTCGTAGAATACTCGTTTTCGTAGAATTTCGTAGAAACTCGCCAGTGACACGCAAATTGGTTTGAAGCGATTTCCCGTATATACGTTTTTGTTTATCAGGAAATAATATATGTCACCGATTTGTACAACTTTGAGGCTATCCAGTATCATAGTTCAATGATGAAATACCCTAGTCGGATGACTGAATGTCGAGTCACTGGAGCAATGATGTGATGCGGCCTTGAAAAATGTTGATAACATTCACAGAATTTGGGAGACAGTCGGCACATTCAAGTTGATTAGATTGGTCGTAAAGTATTTGTAGCATGACAAAGAAATATGATACCAATGTGCTGATACATTTTTCCAAAGATAAGTTGGCGATTGCTTTAAATCGTTTTATAAATCATACCGCAATTATTCTGAGGCTCTTGACGAATGGCTTGAAAAATATTCAATTATGTAGAAACGTTACAGCAAGTAAATGCGCAGATGGGATGGGATTAATTAGCATTTCCTCAACCGCATATAAAAGTAGTCACAGATGATCGAACTTGAGAGCGCACCACGAACATGGTGCGCTTCGAACCAAATGTGATCGTGTGGCGTACGGTTTGGCGGACATTATTATTATTAATATCAGTACGGCTGGTTCGGAACGCTTGCACATCGAACGCATTGTGCTAGCACAATACGACTGGACGGTTCGGAGTCTGGTGCGCCCGTCTCTTGTGTAGACCGCACCATACGGTTCGTGGTGCGCTCCGAACCAACTTTGATCGTCTGTGACTACTTTAAAGGAAAACCTCGATTACGCAATATTGCACAATAAGTAAAAAAGAGGAATAATGTGGTCTCAACACTTGCAGTTATCACCGAAGAAAAAATTGTGTCTGACACCAGAAAAGTCGCAAGAAAATGAAGTTAAGAATGGGGTAAGAAGAATAAACTTGACCACTGTTAAATTGATGCCGATTGTTAATGATTTTTGAAAATAATATGGATTGTCCGTCTAACAAGGTCGACAAATCCAGAGTCGCTGGACAGTTGGACTTTGCTGAGAATAGCTCCGCGCCCAAATTCAATATCTCATTGGAACCTTTGCTGAAAGAGAATCCCAAAAGGTTTGTCATATTTCCGATACAATGGCCCGACATCTGGGACATGTACAAACAGGCAGAAGCATCTTTTTGGACTGTTGACGAAGTCGATCTCTCCAAGGTTAGTATTCAGTAACGCAATGCAAGACCTCATAAAACTACGAAACTTTTTTCCATCCTGGTATTTATCTTTAATTGATACAGGATTACAACGATTGGACCAAACTAAACGACAACGAACGCCATTTCATTTCCCACGTGCTGGCGTTTTTCGCGGCGTCAGATGGCATTGTCAACGAGAATCTCGTCGAGCGTTTCAGTCAAGAAGTCCAAGTGACCGAGGCTCGTTGCTTCTACGGTTTCCAAGTAGCCATGGAGAATGTACACTCGGAGATGTATTCGTTGCTCATCGAGACTTACATCAAGAATCCTGACGAAAAGTAGTGAAGATTTTTCGCAATTATTCGATTAAATGAGCAACAGTACTGTATCGATCCGGTGAGATACCAAATCTGACGACTTTGCAGAGACTTCTTATTCAACGCCATTGAGAATCTGCCTTGTGTCGCGAAGAAGGCGAATTGGGCGCTCAATTGGATAAGCAACGATGAGGCGACGTTTGCTGAGCGTGTCATCGCGTTCGCAGCAGTCGAGGGTATCTTCTTCAGTGGCAGTTTTGCGTCTATATTCTGGTTGAAGAAACGCGGTGTCATGCCCGGTCTCACCTTCAGTAACGAACTCATCTCTAGGGACGAGGTGCGCCGTTCTTTCCTGATCAACATACCAAAAACTGCGGACGAATTGTTTAGCTTAACATCTGACATCTGTTCCACAGGGATTGCACTGCGATTTCGCCTGCCTGATGTTCAAACACATTGTGCAAAAGCCATCGCAGGAACGCGTGATATCGATAATAAGGGACGCCGTCACGATCGAGCAGGAGTTTTTGACGGACGCGTTGCCGGTTGATCTGATCGGCATGAATTGCGATCTTATGAAAACTTACATCGAGTTCGTGGCCGATCGACTGCTTCGCGAGCTCGGTTGCCCGAAGGTACGCTAGACATTACTGATCTTCGATCATGATTTACCAAACGAACATTTCACATAATTCATCCATTCGTTCGCAGATCTACAATTCCGAAAATCCCTTCGACTTCATGGAGCACATCTCGCTTGAGGGAAAGACCAATTTCTTTGAGAAAAAAGTCGGCGAATATCAAAAGTGGGGTGTGATGGAGGAATCGAGTACAACATTCGAGACGAATGCCGACTTTTGACGCGCTACGCTTTTCTTTCATAGTGGAATATTGAAACCGAAAGACACATCACCCTAGGGGATCCTATTTGTTTATACTTATGTATGTTCATTATCTAAATTTTCATGACCCAATCGTTTTCGAGACGGTAGCAACGACGTCGTTCGCCACTTCGGGCCTTGGTGACTTAGACCTATTGTATAATTTTAGAGTGAATGGAGCGTGATTTTTGTAAATCTGATATATTTCGTTCAGTGAATGTATGCGCGTGTGAGACCGTGTAAAGCGTCTATGCGAATGAATAATTTTACGTGTACTTCAGCTGTTGCGAGAAAATCTGCGAGGAATTTGCCAACATTTTTGTAATTTTATATATTGGTTGACTGCTGCAATATCTAGCTATGTAAGTCGAAACCACGATCGTCGCTCCTCGATGAATGTTTTACTCTGCTCGAAATCTCGTAACAAAAATTGTTTATCTTTTCGGAGATTTGTACCGGAACTGACTGAAAAAAACCGTTACGTTATATTCTTTTGGACTGAGTAAATTTGTATACTGCAATCTCGCTGGAATATGATAACGTCCGAGATAAAACTAAAAAAAATATCGATGGCACACTGGATCTAATTCAGAATATCGACAAAACGTTCGACGAACGAATAACTTTTTCTAAGGACTTTTCCAAGAGACTCATCGATCGCTTTCCATATAAGATGTCTTGGTCAAGAAATTAATAATACGGATTTTAAATGGAGAAATTTCGTACAATGTTTCGATCCTTTGGATACGTATCGTTTTCGCATCGATTACTCCTGTAATCTGGAACTCTCGCAGTATTTGTATAGGTAAAGAATTAATAAATTTTATTACAAACTGATCAACGTATAAGCAATGGTACATCAAAATCTTTAATAGATCCACCCAACAACCCAAAAAACGTAAATTTAGGTAAATCGGAAGCAGCATAGTATTGGAGAACAGGAAGCGGAAGACGCGTTAAATGATCCGATCAAGTTTACTCTGTCCTTTATCAGTTGACTTTGATCATGAAATCGTTCTTCAAGCGATCGAGATATCGTTGACGCGCCTCCATCTGATCGGCCGGTCGGTTGTAGGGCAGCCATACTGGTTCGCCAACAAAGTAACGCTTCGCTTTGATGTAATTCTGTAGAATAACGTCCAAGTTAACAAAATATAAATAATGATATTTCGATTGATTAGCATGCCGGGTTATTAATAGTGTGGAGCAAAAGTAAGGTTAATAATACATTGAACTTACATTGACATCAAGAGTGAACCTGTGATAGATCCCACTCGGGATAATAATCAAATCACCCGCGATCACCTCGATGCGTATCCATTCGTCATTCTTGTCTCTGACATCGAAGTAACCGGATCCCGCCAGTACCAGACGGATTTCCTCGTCCGTGTGCAAATGTTCGGTAAAGAAATTCTTCAACTGCTCAAATTGAATTCGTTAGAAAAAATAAAACAAAAAATAATATGAATATGAATTTCGAAGCATACGAAAATTTATTTCGCGGATTAATTTGTTTTTTCGTTTCCAGATTGTAACTTGAGACATAGTTTCGTGCAAATGTATTCTTAAAAAAGTTTATTTAATGAGATAGCAAATGCATATATTTGAGCTATGCCTGTACTTTTTCCTCGTAATTAGGAAGGCACTCTTTAGAGCACACAATTTCATCTTCGTAAGAATAGCCGCGCTTTTCCTTTAGCTCCCGGAGAACATGATCCTCTGCCCAATTATTTGCGTTGATCTGAACAAAAAAATGTGAATGGTCAACGCCTGCAATTATTCGGAGCAGGCCGTTCCTTTGACAACACGCGACATAGCTGCTTCAATCGATATATATTATTCGCCGTAAAACATGTATACGGTTTGTTATCGTCGGTCCTAACCTCGAAATATTCGACGCCGGAAACTGCGTACAATTCTTGCACGGAGACAAATTTCGGTGGTTCGCGGTGATGTTCCAAGCGTTGATCGTCGTCGCTCGTATCCATGTACCAAGCTCGAACCATTTTTAAAAGTTACTGCACTCGTGCCAATGGAATATGTCACAAAAAATAAAAAACGAAAATATTCGACGACTTTCGAGGTTACGCGGTTAGGATTGAGGATCTGAGAAGCTCGGTACAGCTGCCGATTGGTACTGATATCTGTACGTTCTCAGATTACGTAAATGTATTACGCGTTGATATAATGATGCTTCCATACATACATACATAACACGACTGATGATACCCTGTTTTTTCTTTTATAATCTCGATGCTTTCGCGAAAGCGAAAGTAATCAGGAACTGATTTGTCACTAAGAACGGTCAGTTATAACAGGATGTTAAGCATTGCAAAATTCTCAACTTTTCGTATGAAATCTTATTCCCAAGTTTGGACTTCAATGGACTCAAGAGTTAACATTCTATTGATTGTATATCCGTATAAAAAAAAGAAAACAGTTTCCTACAACATATACCGAAACGTGCAGCATGCCTTGAAATATTGCGATACAACATCTGTATTACATCCGAGGACTTCTCCCTCCCTTTGCAGCTTTGCTTATCAGTGCAAGCGGCGTTTTGTCTTCAGAATGGAGGAAATGGATGCTCTGTACACGAAGGTCCAAGTGTATTTTATGAAGAAAGATGACGACTGTGGCAGGCTGAAATTTCTTACATCTCGAACGACGGATGAGAATTCCAATCATATTGAAGAGATCTGTGAAAAAGTTGGGGAGTTGCTGCGTTCCTGCAATGTACCCACAGGTGACGACGCGTCACCAGAAGATCCAAGATGCGTCCAGGCATTCAAGTATCTCATTTTGAATACAAATTTCGAATCGCAGGAGCATTTGACAGAGGATCCGCTGAACGGTCATCTGGTAGACATGTGTCCGCCGCTCTCACCGTACTTGCTAGTCGAGATACTCTGGTCGTTGAGATACGAGGGAATCTTGGCTAAGTCGATACTCCATGTGCCTCTCGATCTGGCCGTTGAATTGATCGAAATTGCGAAAAGATGCCTACATCTTTTGGATTTTTTGCGCGGTCTTGATTTTCTCACATTGATCACGCTCAGTTGTTACAGGAAGTTGCGCGTGATCGGCACGAAGGGCGCGCTGACGATGAGTCCGACCGAGAGCCTTGAAAGACTGATGATTTATTGCCAAGAGCTGATGGCAATGTACTTCGACCCGAAGTTCACGAGGCTAAACGAGGTCGCGGACGTCAAACGATCCGAAAGACACGGTTTGATCCTCAAGAGAATCCTCAAGCTGACGAGGGATTGCCTCGAGTGCGCGAAACAGGGCGTTACTCTGTCGGACGAGGAATCAACGATTTACAAAATCACTTACGGTCGTGAGCCCAACAAACACATTAACGACAATTTTTCGACCCAGCTGGGTATGCTGGATCAGGAGTTCGTACATAATCTTTTGAAGAAACTCACCGACGTGGAAGTGAGAACTTACGTCGATTGGGCGAGTCTCGAGGATGCGGGCAATTCGGCATTGACTCTGCAAAAATCCCTGGGCATCGATTGTTACAACTTCATAGAATTTATCAGGAACCACGAGAATCTGATGAAGTTAGACAAGCTGGTTGAATGCCTTCAGCAAATATCTTCGAAACCCGAGGCAAGCGTAGCCACGTGTTCGGAGCTCGATATCGAGCAGCTTCGGCGCGGATTGATCGAAGGCAAGATGGAATGCCTGAAGGAACTCACTAAACGCTATAGGGAATGGAACCATGAAGTCTTCGCAATCGTTCGTAAGAATCATTCGTACCTGGATAAAGCGGATTTTCTTAATTTGCTCGAGTACTTGACGTACATTATGACCAAGGATGGACAGGAGGAACATAAACGCGAAGTGTACACTACTGTCACGAGAGTATTGCTGCGACATGACGTGAAAAACGTTTACGAGACTGTCGTTAGTTATATTTTGAAGCACGACGCTCGGAATATCCTCGAGTCGCCGCTCACCGAGGATACCTTCAAGAGGTTCATGTCACACAACAAGAACTTCAAGTCACCCATGAATCTGCGACTCGTACTTTTCTATCTCGCGAAAAATCCTCGCAAGATTCTTTCGATTCTCATTAAAATGACGGTCGGACATCCGGATTACGAAAACGTGATGATATCGCCCAGCGATTTGATGCTGCTCTCTCCTATAATGAAAATTCGTGAGAAAAACGATGAGACTCTCATGGTTGCAGCGCTTCGTCAAGTTTGTACGGCGAGGGAAGAATGGAACGCGAAAAAGTTTATTCATTTCGTAAGAGTTATGCTGGACGAGTGTGTCCTTACGTCCGACGATCTCGTCACCAAGGTATTCGTACCTTGTCTTGCAGGGCCAGCGGTTCATCCCGCGAGAACGGTCCTCAATTGTTTGCGTGAAATTCTGCCAAAATGCGGCGAGGCGACACGCTGGGAAGATTTGGTGTCCGCTATAGCGAGTCGGATGGTACGTACACGCGCCGATCTCAACATAAGAAAGTCCTCGGTCGGACAGGCGTTCGATCTGATGACTCGAGTATTCGATATCGCGTATCGGATGTTGGGACAATCGATGGACGAACGGGAGAAGGCCGAGCTCGTCGACCGCATGGAAAAGATCCTGGGACCCTTGGACAGGCATCATTTTTCGAAATTGTTGCTCGACGATTCAACGGCCAAAATTGATATACACGAAACACTGAGGGATTACGAGAGACGTTGTCTCATCTCGTTAACGAAGGTTCGTCGACCTTACCAGGCATCAGATACTCCCGATGAGGATGTCATCTTGAACTTTCAACCCGAGCGCTTTCGGGACGATTATCTTCGTCATCTCGTTTTAATGTCGACGGAGAACGAATACCTGAAATTTGCCGTCGAAGCGACCGTCCTACAATACGAAGCGCTTCGTTGCAAAGACGAGTACGCGGCGTACGAAAACTTTGCGCGCTCAACGATCGAAGCCTGTGTCCTCTCCCTGGAATTCCCGCAATCCTGTGCACCCGACAGTTTCGCCGCGTTGCTGAAAAGTCTGGCACGTTTGACGTCGACTCTGACGGGTTTGGAGACGTTGCGAGGCTACGAGAAAATCGAAGAATCGCTGATCACAAATTTCCGTAAATTGGACAAGCCCGTCAAACAAACGTCGTTCTCATCGCTCTACACGAGTATTATTGTCGAAATCAATAATCGTGATAAAAGAGAACCCAACGAAGAAAAGTTGCGGGAACTCGTGCGACTTATCCTAGATTTCAGTAGCAAGTGTCTCGACAATGCGCCGATGACGCGAGATGGCGAAACCTCCAGTGAAGCACGGCGATACAAAATTGCGCACGAGTTCGTCACGGAAGTGACGAGCATCCATTACGCCGACGAGAATAACTCGTCGATTTGGAGAATGTATAAAATGCTCAGCTCTAGCGAAACGAACCACTGATTTATGACCGCGCCTTCGTTTTCTCTGCTTCTCGTAAACTCGAGATAACTCGCGATCTAAAAGAGCCTTTATTCACTCTCAAGTACGAATTTGGAAACATTAATTCGCACTTTGTAATGTTTTTTTGTCACCCCATCAATGAAACCCATAGTTGATTGAACAAGAGATGAGTTTACGTGATGAATAAAAGTTGATAGCTCTCAAAATCGAAATGATCGTTGATTGTTTCACGCCCTTGAACGTTCGTTCCCTTAACGAAACGTAAAGAGGAGCGTTGACCGCAGTTTTCCGGAAGGTCATATACTACAAAAGCTAAACAGCTCCGAAACGTCAGCTTTTAAGTTCAAAATGTTTTTCAAACTCGTAATCATTCAGCGCTAATATTTCGCGATTAAAAATACATTTTAGAACTTTTAAAAATCATTCAAGCCTCTGAAGTTAACGGTCTTTTTCAGGCCCTCAACCGAAAAACGGGTCGATAAAAATGTCCGTTCAGTCAATATTGCGTACCCTCTGGAATCGCCTGTCCCGTCGACACTTGATAAGTTACAAGAGAAACATGATTTCAGTACGAAGGTAAAAAGCATATTTTTCGTCCTCTCTTTAATAATATCTCTTTATCGTCAGAAATATCGAGTAGGCATTATAAAACAGGGGTCTTTAATGTACAGTTTTCATTCGCTTGGGGAGTCATATACAAGAGTATTCAAGCGTTGGGCACAATCGAAGCCGTGTGTGTTAAACGCGTACGTGAAATAAAAAAAAAGCCACAAGTTCCTGCCGAGATATCAAGGAAACAACGACATTCAAAAGGCTCGGGCTATCTTTTTTTTCTCTGCTTTCCTATCTGCCTGCCTCCTATCTTATTTTATTTCCTATACATTATGTACTCCTTTTTTTTTGTCCAAACACATCATAAAGTTTTCTGTTTTTTTTTTTCACCACAAGTATAAACGTTGCCTCGACGAGTGATTACGGATTATTTTATATATATTTACAAGTAGCGATGCGTGACGAGCGCATTGTTTCTCCTCATCATCTCTCGCGAGCGCGCGCGTGTGTATTTGTATGTGTGTATTACAGAGTCGTTTCGAGCGAACGGCCGATCAACAGAAAATAATAATAATAATAATAAAAGAAAAACTGAAAAAAGCTCCAAAGCGCTAGAATTTTTCCCATTTTTGTTTAGCCCATAGAAATCGTGACCGCCCGTGTTCTATTCAATCTACGGAATTATTCGAAACCACATTCGCCTTCTTTTTTTTGTTCGCCCTTTCTTCCGTCCTCGTATTCATGAGATATCGCCGGAATTCCATTTAAACTTTCCATAGCAAAAAGAACGGCGAGAGAAGAATCGATTTTCAACAAAAAGAAAAAAAAAAGAACATTGAACGAAAAATTGTCGCGCGTTACAGCTCCAAAGAATATTGTCTCCGAGCCAAAAAAATACTTTTCCTCTCGGACGATCGCTCGTTCTTATTTTTTTCTTAAATTCTCATTGATTCTTCGGCGATTCAAGACAGCAAAACAATGATGTAACAAAAGTCGTTATTTCCGGTTCGCTTCGCGAATCGTTTTATTTTCATTTCGCTCACGCGACAAAAAAACCGCGCTCCGAAGTTTCCACTTATTCAAGCGAACCTGTAACAGCGTGAGACGCGATTTTTCAAGACTACAACGCTCTTTTTTTTGTTTTGTTTTTTTCTCTCTCTCGTTGCATGACTAGAGATTACTGCGTCGACGAAAGAATAAGGGCGTTTGAACGTGCCACGAAAGGTGACGGGGAAAAAAAATCCGACACGAGCCTTCTTTTCTTTTCTTCGCATATTCAATTTAAGCTCGTGTCGCCCCGCCGATTTTTTTTTCTTCGAGCACCGGAATGTCCTTCCAAAATAATCGAATCTCACGAACTTGGCAATTACTGGTACCGAGAACAAAACAGAAGAACGTGAATATATATATATATGTATATATATATATATCTTCACTTATTATATTTAATACACATTTTTTGCCGTAAGCTGTGTTCACTGTAGTCTTTTTGTTACGAGTGAGTTATTTTTTTATTATTAATATTATATACTCATATGTATATGTATGTATGTATATGTATATATACACACACGTATATACACATGCATATACATATAACTTGATGCTATAATATGTACAGATTCTTCACATTGTAAAAAATATAACATATTTCGTACTCAATACCATACGCAGGTAGTACCGAAAGGCCGATGTACAATCTGAATTGTGGTGTTGCCATTTCTGTTTTTTGTTTTTCAACTTTTGTTGGAGTTTTTCTTTTTTTTGTTCTTCTTTTTCTTTTTTCTTTGTTACGTCGATCGAAGTGACTCAGTTGCGCGAACGAGCTACGTACGTACCCTACGATAAAGTATAATATTCAAAAGCACGAATAGTTTCGCAATAAAATCGCTAACTACGAGTTTACGTGGATAAAAGAAAAAGAAGAGACGAGACTAAAGAAAAAAAAAAAAACAAAAATCGATAAACCGAAGTAACGCAGAAATTGATTTTTTTGGGTTTTTTGTTTTTTTTTTCTCGTGGTCCTTAAAGATGATATGCCGACACAGAGGGAGAGTGATGACGTTTCATCGTTATTATTACGCATACAACAAAATAAAAATTTTTTTTAACGCTTTCTTTCAAACGCGACGGGCAGTTTGTCTTCTGCGTTTTTCTTTGTTTCTTTTTTTTTTTCTTTACTGTGTATAATAAAATGGTGTATTCGACTTATTACATGTTTCATTTTATTGACTTATTTTGTTGTTGTTGTTGTTGATTTTGTTTTCTTTTAGAAAAATACGCAATTTCGAGCTCGACAAGCAAACGACTATTAGCTAACTTGGTGTTGGTGTAATTTTTTCTTTTTTTTTGTAATCATCTTCATCGCTCTCGTAGAAATATATATATATATATATATATATATATATGTTCGTGTGTGGGTGTGTGTGTGTAAATCGATTTTTCCTTTCACTCGAGTCGTTAATCGGATAAAAATGCTCGTTCATGCATGTAGGTGTGAAATTACCCCAATTACAAAAGTGTACACCGCTTTGTTCGTCGCTATTTTTGTTGTTTTTTTTTTTTCTTAAATCTCCATCGACTCTCAAAAACGTATATATACGAAGCACAGGGAATAATCGCTTCCAAAAGAAAAACAGAGGCCACAACATTTTTCCCCCCTCTCTCCGTCTTTCGTTCCGAAAAGAACATCGCGCGATTTCTAGATTATTAAAAAAATTGGGTTGTGCATCTTCCTCTTTATCATTCCCTTCTTTTCGCTCTCGCGTGGCAGTTTTTCCGTTTTCACGGTTATCCCGCTTGTTTTATCTCTTTAAATATCATTTACATCTACAGGATCACAGAAAGACTATTCGGTATATCATTGTGAAAGATGTTCATAATTACAAAACTCATTGTTTTTTTTCTTGATTGCGTTCGGTAGATCGAGCTTTTTAAGCTGATTTAAAATTTGATATTTCTCGTTTGCGATTTCACTCCCTTTTACCCTCTCCCTCTCTCTCAATCGCGGTTTTTACCGAAACGGTAAAAAATATAAAACTAAAGACCTCACAATCACAGCAAAACTGTTTTGCGGTTATCGCGCTTTGTTTGCTTCCAAAATTGACTCTTTAAAGCATCACCAAACGTGCTCTTTTTGCACGCCCTTAAGACATGAAATTTTGCTTGTACTGCAGTCATTGTAAAGTCGACAGAGAGAGAGAGAGAGAGGGCCGAGCATCGTTCGAACAAATAGAAAAAAGTCATTTCCGCTTTATCAATTTTTCCCTAATTTGATATTGGCAAATGATTTTTCAACGGATTTCGTAAAATAATAATTCAACTGGAAATACTTTTTCGTGTCAAAATCGTGCGTGCGAAGAGTTTCGGAATAAATGATGAGCTTTAATCAAAGAAATATACACTTAACGCGATCATTTGATAAAAACAATAACATTTAATTGCTCCGAGTGGTTTTTCTCTTTTTCTGTGCGCGCGGACGTACTTTTTCATTTAAATCGAGCTCCTCAAGAATCTTCTGTTCGCGTCAGCTCAAAATGATAAAGCATTACGCTTTTGGCCCAGCATGAAAACATACTTCAAGAGAATAGAAAACATCAGTTTTGATGCAAGTGCTGGAGGTCTATAGAAAAATCTTGTGCCAGTTCCCATAACTCTGACTCAACCGTTGGCCGAAACTTAACTATCAATAGCTTCGAAGATATACTCGAGTGGCCCGACGTAAATGTACCGTGCGTAACGCGTGTATGCACGTTTCGTCGTAAAAAATAACATTCAAGAACAACATCGACGTTCATTCGGACGAACGATGCTCCGGATGTGAAAATCCATTTCGCGCTTATCGAATGATTCTTACGTTAATTAAACATTAGACAATCGGCGGCGCGGCGTATCATTGTTTTCGCGTAATATCAGACTCGTAGCTACACGAGGCGAAAAACGAAACGTGGGGAGAGTGAGAGAGAGAGAGAGAGAGAGAGAGAGGGAGAGAGACAAAAACAGAAGGTTACGGCCGTTCGCGAGCAAACAACAGTTGCATACGAGTGGTGAAAAAATTTCGTGTGACAAAAGCGACAGTTTTGATAAAATTTCTTTTTTTTTCTCTCTCTTATTCTTGTCGCGTTTACAATCCTTCGGGTTGATCGACGCACCGATCTTTTCATTTTTCTCGTACATCTATCGCGTGAAAAAAAAAACAGACAAAAACCTTTGGATGTAGCATAAAACGTCGCGTAACGAATACACATTATTTTTTTTTGCAATGAACGAAAAAACAAAAAAAAAACGCATCGTTTTCCTTTCTCTCGGAATAGTACAAAGTATAATAAATTCCTAACCGTGACTCATTGACTTCAGGTAAAATTCATCTGTACAGTTTTACAACGTGCGGAGATACAGACACGCGTTTTTATATGTATTTATGCATTTATATATAAGTATACATATATGTGTGTACATATATAAATTACATATATATAAATATATATATACACACACCCATATATAAATGTATATATGTATACAAGTCATCCGCACCCAATAGGAGGTTGGAAGAGAGAGGGGGAGAGAGAGCACTTGAAAGAAAAGGGAAGAGAGAAACAAAAAACGCAAAATATTGAAAAATCTTAAAAGAAATGGTAAACGTGAAGCGACGGATTCTTTTTTATCCCTCTTTCCATGATTTAACGAACCGCTAGATCGCGAGTCCCGTTGGGCTTTGTTCGAAGCAGAAGAAAAAATAATCGCGACTCTGCTTTTCACGAGTATTAAGAACCACAGGTTTCCGTTCGCTGATGAATAGAAAACGCGGGATTCGATATTGGATACGAAAAGGCTTTGAACGATACAAAGAGTAACTAGCATTTTGCGCTCTTCGGAAAGAGCTCCGTGATTAACGCTCAAAACGGACGCGTCTTTTTTTTTTTGTTTCAACAAGTATACGAACGAAAAAAAAAGAAAAGGATGTGAATGCGCGCGTATCGTTGTCGCAAGCTCGGAAAGGAAAATTGTGGACTATACTTCCGCCACCTTTTTCTCGTACCGGGTTCTCTGGTTTTGCACTTCCCGTCCGCGTATCGGTGATCGTTCTCGGAGTCTCGTTCGGTTTTGCCATTTTCTCGGTTTCTCGATGTCATAAAAATACAACCGCGGAGTCGCTTCAGGCATCTCGCGCGATACGGTCACGTGAATCTCACGGGTGACTTGAAAATTTCGATTGCACAAACTCTCGCGCGGGTACTTGACGCGAACGACTAGGAAACAGAAAAAACCAGAAAACTCTCATCACGATCTCAATTGCGAGCGTTTTTTTTTTCGTCCACGTAAAATGTACAAGCCCGCTTGATTCTTCGATAATCGCAATACGAACGAAAACGGATTTTACCCATATTCTGGATTTCCATCGCCAAATCCCGGCGTTGCTGGTTTATTAATGCGGCAACGTTGAAAAAAAGATCATACGGTGATTTTGCCGAACGAAATGTATCTTGCGGATACACGAGTGAGGAAATATTCTGATGATGTTTTGAACTACTGGAACGAGAATTATCCCATCTCGCGATAATTGAAAATCGACAGAATCAACTGTAAAGTGCTGATTGCTTCTGGTCCGATGGAGAATAAAAAAAGCTCACTCCTTCGATTGGAGGTCGTTGTCAATATCAAGCCAGCGAATATTTAAAAATAATTCTTTCAAAGCCATTCCACGTGACAGTATCGCCCAAGCTCTCTGAAAGCAGAAAAACGAAATCTCGATAATTAATACGAAATAGCTCATAGGAGGAATACGATCATCGATAAGAGCAGAACGAACCCAGCACTCTTGTCTAGACCACGCAGTTCTAACGCACACTGATTCAACGGGAAATACTTTAGCAATTTTCGGTCTTCGGAATTCTAGCTTTCCGAATGAACAGCACCCAGTGAACGATGATCGTAACTCGACGGGTGGGACAAATTTTTTTCGCAGCTCCGGAGAGCGAGAAGTATGGTCCATAGATGACTCTGAAGCTTCTACGTTTTCTTCCATCAGCAAGACTCGAGGTGCTCTACCAGGAATACTGGTTTTCCCCGATCATTGGCGAGTCCACCCGCTATTATGAATGCTTAAAAACGCTCTCCGGTAGTTAGTCTCAGCCTCTCGGTACATTGGTCCTTCAACACACGCTCTCTCACTTCCCTCCCTCTACGTGGCCCCCTTAACAAACTACGATTAATCAATGCGTATATATATATACATTACAATATGTTTACACATAATACTATTCGCGTATATTAAAATATTTGGCCGTGGCGGTTTCGCAGCCACGATCTTTCCGTACAAAAAACAAAAACGAAAAGAATGCGCGAGGTGGTGCGCACCTCTTCATTGCGGCGCATTGTAAATAGTTTTTCTTGTTTGTATAGTTTCTTGTCTCACGCGCACAGTTCCATGTATGCAACTTCCACTTTGATGAGACGCGCGCGCGTCCTAAATTATGGTTACAGAGTTCTTGCGACGTATTCACAGCTCCGAGTGCTTACGGTATCGTCTTGTATTGCCAAAAAGTGTTCCACTGGGCGATGCTCCTCTCCATTATTCAGTTCGAGAAGAGACTAACCGGAACAAAATGTCTGTTTACTCGTTAACTAATGCTCCGCTCTCCGGGCGAAATGAAGCTTGATTGATCATTAGAGGACACTGCAACAGCAGTAACTTTTCTTCTCCTTCTCAGGACTGAAGTTCATTTCTCGCACTATCTCGGCAAACATTTCGTTGACGTTGGTGCGATTTTTGGCGGAAGCCTCGACGAAGGGGCAGCCCCACAGTTGAGCGAGGGCGTTGCCCTCTGCCGTGTCGACCTCTCTCTGATGATCGAGATCCAATTTGTTGGCTACCAGCAAGACAGGAACCCTTTCGGTACCTTTGACTCGTGTTATCAGCTCCTTCATCGCCTTGATGTCCTGAAACGTCTGATGATTGGTCAGACTGTAGACCACCACGAAGCCCTGACCGTTCTTGATGTACAGGTCGCGCATACTTGCGAATTGTTCGGTACCCGCGGTATCGAGAATCTCCAACACGCAAGGTGAATTGTCAACCTCAATTTCCTTGCGATAAAAGTCCTCGATCGTCGGGTCGTACTTCTCCATGAAACAGCCCGACACGAATTGCACCGTGAGCGCCGATTTTCCAACACCGCCCGAACCCAACACGACGACCTTGAATTCCCGCATTTTCGTCGTTCGCGTTACCCACCGAGGGACTACTCTTCCGGGATACGGCGAGCGTGGAACGGATCCTCGAGTACGAGGTTACGATAACACAAACTCGCGTTTTCACAGCCGATCCACCTACCCGGTAAGTTCGCGCCTCTCGCGAGCTTTGAATTACACGGAAAATTGATCAGTCATAGCTCCTGTGCACACACTACTGCGAGGGGGCATCGACGTCTTGTACACACATAGAGAGAGAGAGCGAAGGAGAGAGAGAGACACACAGAACACATACACACACAAACATGCGCGTAGCTGCGAAACACCGGTTTCTTCACGCGCAACCGAGACTCGCTTCTCTTCTTCAGCTCACTTTTCTTCTTTTTTTTGTTCTCCTTTGTATATTTATTTCGCAGCGATGAAATCCGCGCCGCCGCTACAAAGTTCTCCACCTTCGTGATCGAGGAACCACGACGACAACCGCGACGTCAAACGAGATCGCTCTCCTCCTTCTTCGTCTCGATCGTTTCTTGGACGATGAGGGCTTTCGAAGATCGAAACAAGTCATTTGACGATTATGTTCAACGTTTTTTCACTGGTTTTTTTCGTGCGGTTTACCCGTCTTTTCTCCGCTGTCCTCCTCGTGATTTTTGCTAACCATTGGCACAAAGGAATTTCTCGCAACTGAGCAAAGACATGACACGGGCACAGTCGTTCCGAAGCCCCCGCTCTGTCTCGTTCCCGTAGTCCGCGCTGTCGCCGCACCACGTCGCCACTCTCGATATTCGTAGTTTTTTTTCTCCTCTCACTCTCTCACTCTCTCTCTCTCGCACCGTTGTCACGACACTTTTGTCAACGTTTCGCGCAATCAAAGCGAGCAAGAAACTCCACGGTTTTCCACAGTTCTCGCGTCGTGATTTTTTTTCTTTAATACGCGAGGGAAAATTGTGCTCTTCCGTCTTTGTTTCCTCGCGGGTCGCCGCCCCCTCACTTCTGGCCAAGACTGGACGTGCTGCCGCGTGACGCCATTTTATCGTAGCTCTGGATTTTCCTCTGAACGTGTCCCACCAGACGAATCCCGATGTACGCGGATAAGTTTTTATTCCGCATATACGCATACAAAGATATTTATGTACAATATGTGCGTATTGCGAGATGCGAGTATTTCGAAATCCCGTTGGAAGCCGCCCCGTTCGCTGTACAGAGACGTCTAACGAAACAACAAGCGAAATTTCTGTCAAAAATGCTTGATTGTTTCCTTCGTAAATTCACGAACGAGAGAGAGAACGCACAATTCTACTGGGGAGACACGGAAGGGCGAGCTCGAATTACGAACTTGAGCACAGGGTGATACTTAAGGGCATTTTTTTGTACAAAGAACACTTAGAACGGTTAGACGGACAGACACACAGTGAAGGGACCTTGTACGTATAAGTGCGCGTGAAATATATCTATATATGCGCGGTGGGGACGGGATTTTATTGAGACACCCACGACGCGTGCTCGGAGACTGCACGAAGCGCACTGTCTCACTGTGCGACTGTGCCAGTCCACGGAACTTAAAGGCTGCGTTTTGTTGAAGCGTATGAAGAAAATGGCTCTTTCTTCTCTCTCTCTCCATTTCTCTCCCGTTCTCTCTCTTTATTCATCTCTCCCTTTCTCTTTCTTTCTCACTCTCGCTCCATTGCGCGTTAGGACTTTTTCGGTGAAGCTCATTGGTCGCAGTGCCACGATGAGACGTAGCTGCTTCGCGTTGTACCTTCGGAAATAACGCCGCAATGTATACGCTCTGCGAGTTAAGTACAGTGAGTACATCAATTTTTTCATCGAGAAATGACGTTAAAACCGGCGGTAACACATCGATGGGCTAAATGTACAACGTGGCTGTATTATCTCTGCGTTTATTGAGCCTACACGAGTCAACATTTGAGGTACGCAACTACAGCGCTAGTTTTGCAGGTTATGTCGTTCGTACGAATGTCGCTGCCATACTTTTGCTCCCACAATCCGTTTTTCCTTTCCTAACCCCTTCCTCGCTCGAGTTTCGATATCTATGCTTCTTCAGTGGTGCGCCGGATGCCTGAGAAAATTTGAAGACGATTACCCATTTTCCTCACTTTATCTTATCCACTCACGGACAGTATAGCGAGATTTAATCTTGCGGCTTCGCGAGCAACGAAGCTGTGTGTTTTTTCAGTCCCGATCCGTCATCCCACGGAACGCATAGCTTTCCTCTCTCGTATCACTTGTATGTCTGTGTGAGTGTGCGTGTTTTTTTTACTTTATTTTTCATCGTTATCACGAAAACGTCTCGTCGTACGAGTCCGTAATCGCGAAAGGTACGTAGTCTCCTCCATTGAGTAAAAAAGCAAACACGCGCGTCAGAGATCAAACCAAACTGGAATACATTAAGAAACGGACAGTCGGTGTACCAGCCATGTGTACAGGAACGACGTACCGACCGAAAATACTCGTAGAAAGTTTATTTTTTCTCTCATTTTCGTGCTATTTAGAGAATAAGGGTGAAATCGTAATTTTTCGAAATGGCCGTTTCGGAATCGTAAAAATTAGAGTCATTCGCTCGGACGAATGGGAAAAGTGGCAATTATATCGTCGTAAATGACGGACAATGGATATATATATATATATATATATATATATATATATATATAGTCGCATGCAGATAACGTCACTAATGATGATAGGACGTCGCGAGTTTGTGGAAACCGTAAGCCCGTGACTCATTCGAAGCGTATACGCAGACGGATCTTTTATAAAAATCAACGATCGATTATTCGTGAATAATGCCCGCAAAATCGAGATTATGATTCGCCGTGCAAACACAAAATTCATCGTGATAGAGAATAACCACGATTAACGTTTTATCGTGATCTGACGATGAAAGTTGTTCTCACGTATGTGGGAAGACGAAAACCCGCCTCTGTCGGTCACCTTCGCGGAGCAATCGCTATTGGCGCGATGATAAATTTCGACAGTTCGTGTTTCTTTTATCTTCTTCTACAATATTTATTTCGGAATAGCTTCAGGATTTTGGTCAAGGCCTCCTAACAGCGGTTGACGTTTTTTTCTCATTCTTTGCGCAACTTAACACGCATGGGACGATTCTAGTCGCCGGTGGCGCCGAAAAAATACTAACTGATTCGAGATGGCAAGGCCTGGGGAAAATCTTTCTTAATTCGGAATCGATGGATCACTGGGGGCGATCGTGTTAAACGTTGTCGAACGTTTCAAAAGAATTGCCGTTGGAATGAGAGAGAGAGAGAGAGAGAGAGAAAGAGAACAACTTTGTTCCGACAACCGCGCCGATATCGCGTAGGTTACGGCACATATCGCGTTCTTAACCTAACTTTCGACGAAACGTCGCCAACTATCGCGTACTGATCGTTCGATTGTAAACCCGGCATTTTCCATTTTCGTTCAGCATTTTCATCCGTTATCACTAGCAGTTCGTCATCGCTTTTCGAAACTTTGGTCAAAATGGACAATTATTTTTTCAAAATATATCGCGCACGAAACCCACCGATCGTCCCCACCCTCGTTATTTTCGGTAACGATAACGGCGGTCATTCGACTCCGCGAAATGTCCTCTTTCTCGGAGAGGAACGATCGCGCTAAGTGGCTGACTCAAATTTCTATGAAAATCGTTGTTGGCCACGATTTTTTGATGGAATAAGCTTTTCTTGAGTTGCCAACGTTTGCGCGTTTTCGGCAAAATTCATTCGGGACGAAAATCGTGAATCAGAGGTTAGGTCATACGTTCTTATTTTCTTTTTTTCTTTTTCTTCCTCTCCTTCGTTACGAAAGGGGTGCTGATAGTGCGCACGCGCGTTTCTGCATTTACGACAAATAGAAAGCGCCCGTTGTGCGGATGAAGCGCTCGGACGTGGCATCTTTGCCAATCAGTGCCAATCGCAACGAGCCTCTAAATTGCAATAAGCAACATTTTCATTGAGACTGGCGGGATATTTCGCGTTTTATCTGACTATCAAATATGAATTATGTACATATGGGAACGATATATTTAAACACACGATATATACATTTACTGTTTGCTATTAACATGTCTGGAAATATTGAACGACAATAATAATAATAATAATGATAATAATCAAACGCAGGTTTGACGTTAGAAAATGGAATACTTGTAGTATAATATATATCCATACACTAGCTATTGGACAATTATAGATGGACTTTGCAAGTTTCACAATAAAACGCCATATTGATATCGAATGGCCGAAAGTCCGACTGCATAGGTTCCAAGATTTTCGAACATAATTTTCACGGAAATATGAACAAACTTTTTCTCTACTGCGCGATTGCACGAAAATTCAACTCAAATGGACAATATCACGAATATTGAACTGAACTTTAAGAAATATTCGTAATTTTACGAAAATTCCATTAAAATTTGAAGTATCACAAAATTTTGAGTAAAATCTATAATTTCGCGATAATTCATATGAAATTAAATTCCATTTAATTCAAGTAAAATTGGTAATTTAAAGAAAGTTGAAGTAAAGTTCGTAATTTCAAAAAAAAAATTCAATTAATATTCGCAACGTCAAGAATACTCAAACGGAAATTCAGGAGTACGGGAAAAAAAGAAAGACAGTGAATTATTTGAAAATCAATGATCCCTGAGAATTGCGTGTAGTTTCGACATTCATTGAATGCCTGTATTCGTCCGCCCCTCAAATGGTACGGATAATTTTCGATTCTAGAGCGCACCCGATAGCCGTGTTTTGCGGCTTTTGTTTGTATCTTCGTTCCATTAGCCAGGAGAACGACATCGTTACGATTCTTAGGTGGCCGGAGGGCTGAAAGTAAGCGAACAGCCCGTCGTCGTAATAACAATGGCAACTCTCGGTACGGTAAACGCATATGGTTGCGTTAATAGCGAGCATACCGAGTTTAGTACACAGTAGTGGGACTGGCAATTTTTCCGTACTCGAAGACGGTCGACGTAGTCGCTTCCGTCTCAAATTCACTCTCGAACTCGACCCCTCGATGTCCTTCTCCAGCGCTCGGCTTGATCGCTCCCTCCCGTCGCTCAAGTCGACGCACGCGGGGTCACACCGGAAGTCCCGCGGGGGCGGGGAAGGCCAGTGGCGACCGACGTGAGATCTTGTACGCGAGGAGGACTCGCATCGCCAATGAAGTCAAATAGTCGAAAATAATAATAAATTCGAAATGCGCACACGCGAAGGCGCGCCCGTCCATATTTCCAATACGCTTGACGAACAACGAAACAAACAAAACAAAAAAGCAACAAACCACACAAAATGAAACAAAAAAAACAACGACAACAACGTAAAATAAGTTCGAACGCAGGAGGGGGGATTCGAGCGAAAAAAAAAGTCGCTGCACCAACGCGTGACTCCACGTGCGGCGGAATATATTTTTCCCACTCTTCTTTCTCTTCTTTTCTGCCCTCTGAACACCGCTCTTCCCCCTCCGCTGCCGCTCGTTTCTCCCGTCCGCGTTCGCACTATGAATGTGTGCTCTTACGCACCAGATGCTTACAGGGTGATTCAGACTCGAGACATTCCATCGTAAACGGACGCGCGTACATTCAGATTGGAAGAAAACTGGTTTTTTTCCGCTCCTCGCCAACCCCCCCCACCGTGAAATTGAAAGACAAATTGATGCGGACGTCCTTGTTTAAACATCGATCTTTGTTGACCAGGGACGAGGAAGAGCGATAGTGAATCGGAGAGAGAAGATACGAAAAAAAATGGGAAATTTGAAAAACTTGAAAAACGGAATCGCTTGACACGAAAATTTGTGTCATGGTGGACGTGCGAATACAGGAAGTAACATTTTTCCGCGTTTCGGAATCGTAAATATCAAAGTAGGGGGCAGAGTAGTCTTCAATTTGCGGAGAAGGAAACGAGAATTTTGTGCACGAGAAAAGATCGCTCTGGAGACGTTTGGGACTCGCGGTTGCGAAAAGAAAGAAATCTAAAAAAATCGCGTTTTTTCACTTCCTTTTTTTATTTTTTTATAAACCAAAAAAAAAACAGAACAAATCACAATTTTTAAATACCTTACACGTAATCGATGACGCCCACAAAATTTCGAGGGAACATTCTTCAATGCCTTTTCTTGCAAGAAAAAAAAAACAACAACAAAACAAAAAGACTCGATTTTTCAAAGTTTCAAAGTAATCGTGGCTTGAAGTAAACAGTTTTCACTTATTACCTAACCTAACTGAATAATTTCCCATTACTCTCTACTCGCGCATCGCTGATTAAACCTGGCTCTCGTTGGGACCACAGGCGGCCTCGTATCTTACGATTATCTCTCGCGCAGACGCGTTACTCCCGTATCTGAACCAAAGTCTCGGAAACATCGGCTTTCCACTCGCTGATTCACGCACCAGCCGGTGCACGGCCGAAGCGGTCACCGCTCCGAGTACAGTCGGTTCACAGCACGCATTTTTCTACACATACGCGGCTAAGTTCGAGAGTAATCAGCTGGCTGATACACTCGTAAGCGTGTGCGAAATAACGACCTTCGACTCCGGTGATGTATCATCGGAACATTGTTCAGCAAACTCGGAAACTCGAATGTCCCGTTATCGCTCGTATGAGTCGTCAGTAACATCCTCTCAGATACGCTCGGGGGATATCAAAGGGAAGAGAAAGAGAGATAGAGGTGGGGGAGGGGGGGGGGGGGGGTTCGAGCGAGAGGAACGATGCAGGCATAATTACGAGGATCCCTCATTTAATTTGATCGACGTCCGACCGTCGTTATCCCAGATTTGGTCAATAATGTTTCATTGTTATGAATACCGTCGTTATTATTATTATTATCAATATTAATATTGTAATAATTAATTCGATAATTATCGCGCCGATCGTTATAGTCATTATCATCAGAATCATTATAAGAACAGGAACGATTTTTCATAGAATATCCTTACCACTATTATTATTATTATTATTATTATTATTATCAATTTTAATTATTAGTATTAGTATTGTTTGAAGTTGTTTCGAATTGTGGGCAACTATTTCTTAACGTACGTTTAACCCATTTTAGCTTCGTCTCGTCACTAAACTCTTTGTTATCCCGTCGCTTTCTATTCATTCTAAATTCAACGAAATAAATAATTCGCCCTTCGAACGATATAATCGGCCAACGAGCAATTTTCCAAATTCAAATTAATTCACGAAGTGTATTCCTCTCGAGACTGTGAGAAACGCGATGTTGAAGAAAAAAAAAAAAAAACAGGAAAGGATAGACCAGGAGATCGAAGAGGATGAATGCCAAACAATGCCCGGGCACATTTGTGTTTGTATAGAAAAAGGGCAAGCAAGGGCGCGAGCGAGCGAGAGAGAGAGAGAGAGAGGGAAGGACGAGAAGAGCTAGCGATAGACTGCCTGCACACTCACAGGCCACACACTCGCTTTTGCTTCCTCCACTTCATTATTCGTCCAGACATCGCGCGAGCTCGATGGGAGAGTACTTTGAGGTTTTACATATAATCCAGAGACACGTATACACACGAACTCGCGTATGAAGGCAGAGCCACTTTTTTTTTCGTGCAGCATCGGTCCGAGCCGAGAATAAAAATGCCCGAGAGAGAAGAGTCCCGAAGTCGATGATGTCATCGGATGAGAGTACGCGCACATGTGTATCCGCGTAGACCAATGTGATGTCTCATTTGACAGAGCTCTCGAGGTGTCACCGGTGACGTAAAAAATCTCATGATCGAATGGCAGCTCAATCATATTTTCGTAACGTTGAAGAATGTTGCGCATATATGTTTTGAAATACGTGTATTTATCGATGCGATCGATTGTCCATCATCGTCCTTATCGAATCCCTAAAAGTTAGCACGGAAGGGGAAACGTCGATTTACAAGTCTGGATCGTGCAGTACATTGACGAATGGATCATTTAATGATAAATAGATCATTCGATACTGATAAAGAGATGATAATAATAAATAACAAATTGATAATAATAAATATAAATAGATACTGGCAAATAGATAATTTAATAATAAATTAACGTTTCGTAAGTTTAATTGTTCCACTTTTTATAATAATCGAAGTCGAATTCGACGATAATGGCACGTGCTTGACTGAAACTCTGTCAATTACTATATCTGTGCCAACGGTTCACAAAGGATTTCTCAATTTTTGTATTTTATTGAAGCAGGATTCTGTTTCGGGCGCTCGAAGAAATGTATATTTTTATATATTTTTTACGGGATTATGAATATGGATATTGATGCAGACTATAGTAGATCAAGCATAATTCAAAAGTGTATTTATCGAGCCAAACAAATTTAGATTCGTAAATACACGTTTGACTGATGTTAAACCATTTCTTAAATTATTTTTTTTTCTTGGGCTTTTAACATACAAAAAAACAATAGAACGTCACGTTTATTAGATACGTCTGCGCTGCTATTGAAATTTCAAATATCAATAGTTCGTCGAAAACAGACAAATCTTGAATTTTTAGCTTCGATGTGTCACCGGCAACCGACGGAACTAGAATTTTTTATGTACACACAAAAATAACAAAATAATATAAAAAACAATTTCGATATAAGGACGAATCGTTTCGAAAATCAAACAACACTAAAAAGTAAAAAAAAAAAATGAATGGACGGAGGAAAATTATTAAAAAAATTTAACGACACTCGATATTATTTAAATTTGAGGACACTACAATTTAAAAAAACACTAGGCATTATTGTAAAATTCAATATACAAGAAAGATTCAAAAATAGAAGTATTTTTATAGCAAATAAGCAAATCATAATTGTTCCCCTCGTATTTTTCGGTAAACGCTTTGCTATGTTTTTTTTCATTGATTAAACATGAATTAATTTTTAAAAAAGTTTCTGCGGCCTTATAATTAATAGATTAATTTATATGTAAAAAAAACTAATTTCTCGTGAACATTCGTATTGGGGCGACTTGTTATCATCGAGGCTTCAACAAGGTGTTCATTGTTCTCGAGCTGTTGAATGATGACTGCACAGTACACGTTGGGCCTACCTGTAGAGCAATCGAAATATCAGTGGGTTTTTCCCCATTTCGGGAAATGGGATATCCGGCTCTTCTGAGATTTGACCAACGTTTGGTTATCCGGAATTCGATTCATTCTTCCACTAGTTTCGCCAAGTATACAACATCGGGCGTATCGATCAATGTTCAATACGGGTCTGAATTATTAATGATAACATGCATAAAGTTTCACAAGAAAGCAGATTCCTAGTAGGTGTGAAGAAAACATGAACAGGTGGGCAATTACCGAGCGAATTAACGTGATCCCGATTCCACACGTGAATTCCAAATCACATTGTTGTCATTCAGGTGCTGTGTTTACAGTGTTATATTCCAACGATATTGCTTTTTACGCCTTGCACTGTATAAATCGAAATTCTATGTATAAAACTGTATGAGCATTTGTTTTATTATCGTTTCGCATTCGTTTTTTATACGTATATACATTTTTTCGAATTTATAGGTTAGGTCAGGTCTTAGATTTATAGCTATGAGACAGCAGTTTCCCCCCCCCCCCCCCCCGCCGTCCTTTGGCGACGCTTTTGGTCTTATACGAGGTTTCTTCAAAAAAATATAGTGACTGTTATTTTTCTCGAAAAACATATTTGTTTATTCATCATTATTTATTTTGTCCCTTTCGAAGCGACCCTTTGAAGAAGAATATAATGGAACCGTAATTGTAAGTGACGAAACCGATGATTGGTTTTAGGTTAGTCCTATAACATCCCGCGGCGGTAGCGCCACACGGTGATACGAAAAAATATATTTGGACAGCGTCCACTCACCGTCTATCGAATTCGAAGGTCGCGTTGAGGCGTGGATTTACGAAAGATGGTGTAGATCGTGATACGAATCGTGAATTTAATAGGAAACGAAAAGTGACTCGCCTCGGGAAGTTAAAAAAAAAAAAATACATATATGTCACGCGCGTCAAAAGTTCGAGGAACTCGAATTCGAGATTCTTCATAATTTCACTACGACGATTATATCGCGAGAATATTTCTGCCCGATGCGAATTCTCATGAAAACCTTCTCAACAAAGAAATACAACGACGTACGCGTGAATCGCGGCGAAAAATGTTCGCCGTCAGAATTTTCTTTTCTCTGAACGTACATCGATGCAAATCCCATGGGCCGGCCACACAGATGCAAACATTCGTAAACAGTTGGTCGTATCAATCGTTCTCGCACATAATGCGATAGACTATAAAAACGAAACGTGCGTGATGCGCAAGTAAACGCATCCTATAAATATATACACTCGCATTAAAATGTACTCCCGGGGTCGCGTATATATAGCAATAATGAGAGTCGAGCACAAAAGGGTAATTCAGTGTGCTAATGTGCATATAATGTAGTACGTGTTACATTTCTGATCACGCCGCATCTCTTTTCCCCGCTCTTTCTTTCCCCTTCCCTATCTCGCCTACTGCCCGCCCCTCTTTCGCGCTTGATACTATATCTGTATCTCTTTGGTAGGTTATACTCCCACTGTTCGCTCGACTCAAGTCTAACGACCTCTAAAATCAATGGTGATACGAGGGAGGACGGTACGACGACCTGTGCAATTTCCATAATAATAATAAAAAATAAACTGACCACAGAGAATGACGCGATGTCCCTCGATTTCCCCCTCTCTTCCTTCGTGCTGCCTCGCATACGCAAAACTCCGTGAAGAGTGTCGTTACAAAATACGTTACCATGAAACATTCTGACGGCTCAATTCAACACAGTCGTACCCATATTGGCCGCAAGGGACTTTCTCGCATTGTACGGGGCAGCTTATCGGCCGTCGATAATGCAGATCTCCCACTGAATAGTGTATTATTTTTTAATACGAGTGCTCGTTTGGTGAGATACGTTCGAACTGAAAATATCGTTCGCGAAGACCGGTAGAGCCGCAATACATTTTTACAGGTATAATCGTTACTCCGCGAGTTTCACTGTTACATCGCTTTTTTCCTGCAGGTTTGACGTTCGGAAAAGTAATGACGCAGCAGCCGGGCGGCACTGGTCCCGAAACATCGAAATGGCCACACACGCGGCAAAATCACCCGATTACGGCGCCGCCCGTGCCCGGAATTCATACCGCCAGCCCGTCTGCACCACCCAGTGAGTCAAATGTACCGTTCAATTAAGTTTTTTTTTTTCACATTCGACCCGCCGTTAACTCGAAGCTTTTGGTTTTTCGTCTCGCACCCGCGACTGTTTCAAAGTTCTTGCGTTGCGATTCTGTATAAAGATGATCGAGGTTTTTGTTTAATTTGTAAATATTTTTCGTAAATGAAATTAACATATTTCAAATTACATTCCTCGTTATATTTTGTAACATTTAATATCCATTAAATTGTTAAAATCAATAAAAATAAGACATTTTAAATAAATCGAAAAATAAATCAAATGTTTACAGTACTTCGCTTCAGATAATTATTAACAAATTTCTGTCAATAATAACAACAACGAAATCAATTAATTGAAATCTTTTTCAATTGAAACAAATCAATAATGATAACAATAATAAAAAATTAGAACTAGTAACAACAATAACGGTAAACAATAATGAAACAATAAGAATAATAAGTAAAAATTAATAATAATAAGAATAACAAAAAAATATTAAAGAATGTAGAATAACAAGAATGGGAGTACAGAAATGAAAGAGCATAAATTTCACGAGATCCGGAGGTGTTACACACTTATTGCCCCGGAACACGTGGTTTCCTTCAATTTATGTACACCTACGAAGACTTTTTGTTGGACGTTATCGGACTGCTGTTCAAACACGAGATACTAGGTGAGACGAAAAGACACATAGGCTCCCTCGGTTCACTCCCGCGAGAAAGTTTCATGCGTTATTCGTCTCATTAGTACACGCGATAAGATCGATGCACGATCGTACGTCGTATCGTTTACGCGCTCTTCCGCGGCAACTTCTTTCGAGGGATAGAATTAAATAATAATCGTTAGTACAGAGTTACAATCGGGGAGCAGGTATCGCGAAACCACAAAGTGTCACGGTATCTTCATTGTCGAGTGATCAATCGAGAGACTTCCGAGTCGCGGTTGGGGTTTTCGAAAATTCGAGCGGGATATTTTTTTGTTTGCTTTTGCTGTTTTTTTTCTGATTTTTTTTATCACAGCTGATAAGGAGAAAAGAAAGCCCTCTTTTCCTCTTTTTTTTTTACTAAAGCTTCGATTTATGATGTTTGTTCAAAAAATATGGTGACTTTTCAAATATCAAGGCCTACGTACATTCGATGTTCGATTGTTTGTTTTGCTTCGTTACGGTGGTACACGTGTCGTCAACACACGTCGACAGTATCAGCCATTTCGCGTCTTTGCTTCGTTTTTTATGGATATTGAGGTTAGACGTTGTTTTGAGATGTACCGGACGATTTTGTTACGGGAAACGACAATGCACCTGTTCACGCATCGTTGATTCTTCGTGATTGTTTCGAAGATAAACAGCAGCGTGACTAGTCTCGGCCAGCCGTATTTCGTTTCCCTTTTATTTGTGTATTCGATAAATTAAAAAAGTGTAACAACGCCATTTATCCAATAGAAATACCAGAGCGATAATAGATTCGAGCGGATTTTTGTTACCGGTTTTTCAATATTTTTGTTTTTCTTTTTTCAAACGTTTTCATAAAATATAGACTTACACGAGAAAATCGATGTTTATGAACGGTAAAGGCTCAGGTCCACTGACATCTCCCCATAGCAGCGCCACACGGTCGTGGCGGTTAGTAAAAGCTTCGACCGTGATTGAGATAGATAACGTTTGTTGGTAACCTCGTACACCGTACTCCTCCATTCGCGTGTTTACCTTCCAGTCAAAGTTTTTTCTCGTACCGAACGAACGAAACATTTTCAATGTGCTTGTAACACGCTGTGGCAAACGGCGGCTTATCCGTGTCGATAAACTTTGACAGAACTGTCGCTGGATCGTAAATTTTAGGGCTGATGTATTCGCTGTAATAGACTGGACGGGAGAATTCATGTTTTTCTTTGGGGTGAGAGTGATCGAGTTAAAAAAGCCAATAAATTTATCGCCCGTCGATACGCGAGGAATAGATAGAGACAGTTACGAAAGTTTTCGTCCAGTGGCAACGAAACTAACGATTCCCAAATTGGTGGTGTCGTCGATTAAAACGAATGATCGGATCCATTTGCGAGGTCCATTTGCGTATTGCGGATCAATAGGATACGTTGGATAAGATCGGGGAGAAAAAAAAATAAGACGATGATAAAATGTCGTAGCGTAGTTTCGTGACGCGGTGAGTTTTTCTTTCGTGCTACCAAAGGAACGGAAAAATCAAATATTTTCGAAACGTCAAATTCGAAAATCAAATATTTTCCAAGCGTCGATAAGAAGAAAGCACGAGTGAGGATCCTCGCATCGTAATTCCGAAATCATTGGATTCGTGATACAACGTTTACGTAAATAACTGTCGAAATCTCATCGCGTTCTCTTAATACGTATATTTACGCGTATAATTGCTACTTGTTGTATTTATTCGGGTCAAAGTTCGAACAATTACGAGATTAACGACTTGTCAACCGAGAAGAGATAGTAACGAAGAAAGTCGAGGAAAGCGTTATCAAGGCGAGGAGGAGAAGGAGAAGAACCTCGCAATTATCGCGTCGTTTTGACAACCGGGGATGAGGACAGGAACGGTACTCGTCTCAGAGTGGTCACGAAACCTCCTCGATTGTCCATCCGAGTGCTGTGGCGACACTGAGAGTAACCGATCGCAGTTGTGTTTCGTGTGCGGGAGGGAGAACATTCGAATCCCGAGTGCGGCTACCGAATACTTACCCGAGCAAAAGTTACGAACGAGAAAAGAAAACGTTTCGAAGCGAATACCGTGACGATTTCGTGCGTACGAAGTTAAGCGTCCGCCCGCAGGAACATCCCGAATTAACGTTAATTCGTTTCAATTCGTGCGAAGAAGCACGCTCGAGAAGATAGACCGGAAACGAGTGGGTGATCCTAAATTCGAACCGGTGTACGCTCGCCCCGCACAGTGCAGTGGATACGATTCATGACGTTTCGCAGTGACGTCACTCTTCACCTAGCTTAAAAGGACACTTCTATTCCTTTTCGTTCGTTACTACTTCTCCCCTTTAAAAGGATTTTTTCTAACGAACGGTACGGTGTTCCATCTACCGATTTCTCCTTATGAAAGCACCGATCTACCGATTTTTCCTGACGAAAAATCTGATTAAATGATTTATCCGGACGAAAAATCCGATCTACCGATTTTTCCTGACGAAAAATCTGATTAAATGATTTATCCGGAAGAAAAATCCGATTTACCGATTTTTCCTGACGAAAGATTCGAACTGTTTTACCGATCGAGCGCCGGAGTACGAGAGTGAGTGAACAGTGTCAAGAAGAAGATCGAAGTGACGCGATCGGCGATCCGGAAGATGCGAAAGAATTTTTTCAGCCGGTATGCGATCGAGAGCTGCTGAGATCTCTAAGAGAGACAGAGAGAGAGGGAGAGAGAGAGGAAAGATTGCATATAAACTCTCGTTGAATTGATCGCTTCCGGTGGACAATATCGAAGTCTGCGCCTCGCTCGATTGATGCAATTGTTACGTGCATGATTGAGCGCCAGTGGTCATCTTAATCACAAAGTACCAATACGACAAAAAAGATTTCCGTAAATGGAAAAGAGGTGACGTGGTATTGGAAGAATCGCGTGAATCGTATTTTCGAATTGCCAGACGGAAGCCATTTTCATCCACAATTCAAGAAACAACAATTCTCATTAAATCCTTAGCGATGAGGAACTCAAACGAAAATTAATAGTTTTGGGTTTTAAACGTTCGGAAACTTTTTCGAAAGCGCTACTTTCACGTTGCGAATGATTTGAAGAACGATAAAGAAAAAGGACATTTCTTATCCGGGCGTCGCTCAGATTAGTCTGATAATGGAATCGTTGAGATCCGCTTCGGAACACACCGCACTGATAAATCGCTACGAGCGAATCGTGGAGTCCGAATACTTCGAGACATCGTGGAGACTACGATTCGAATCCCTGCGCAGACGTGTTATGAATTTCATTCGCGAGGCCATGAAGAAGTACAGAAAGAAAAAAGAGTACACGAGGTTTCTCACTGCCGAGGAGAGAAGGTTCATATTTTTTGTTGTTCTTGTTCTTTTTCTTTTTTTCTTATTTCCTTAATCGACAAAGATACGCGTCGCGTTACAAATTTGTCTCTTATTCCCATAATCGTAATACGTACAAATGCGATCAATCGTGTACTTAACCCTAGAACGTTAATCTGGCGTGAAAAATTACCCTAGGCGAATAAAAAAGTAATTTTTACGAATTTACAATTTTTTTCACACTTTACCTCATTTTGTTACTGACTTTTAATACTAAAAGCTGAATCGCCGTAGCCCTACGTGATTCTGCATCAAAAATTGAAAACAATTAGCCCTTATTAAAACATTTTCGTCAAATTTTACCAGAAATACGAATTCTTTAATATTGGGGTGGTTTATCACCCCAAGTTACCATAATAGGTAAAAAAATAAGGTTATCATTCTAGGGTTAAAAGTATTACGGTCGAGTGACTTCACGTACGATTTATGACGCTTCGAATCTTTCCAAAAAATATTCGAATACCATTGAATCCTTCTAAAATGTAAATGCGAAATTTTTCTATATAAGAAATTTTTTGTTTTTTTTTCTGCTCGTCGTTATAAATCACCGACGCCGAAAACTCTGAAAACGTGTTGTGGCCTAAATTCAACAATTACCAAATAATAATACTCAATCATGATTTATTAAGTACTGTTATTTGTTAAATATAATTCAGTACTTAATAATTTAATTACATAATTACAACCAACTAGTAATAATTGCAATAATTAGTTGATGGGAACAAGAAATTATTAACAAAAGTTAACACGAATTATCATCGTGGAAACTCTAACTAATAATAATTCTCAAGTAAAATCACCTTTCGCTCGTTTTCGGCGAACGAAAGTATCATAAATCCAACTGAAGGCACTACAAAAGTTGATAAGTGAAATTCGAAACATTTTCAATTTATTTGAAACTTTTTAAATAGAATTATTAGCAAGCTCTAGAAAATAGTTTTTTTTTCGCATTTTATGAAACATTCACGAATTATCTTTTGCCTTCAATGCCAGTCGTGTATATTATTATTATTATGATTATTATAATGATGATTGTTATTATTATTGGTATCATTATTATTATAAACGTCTATCGAGATCATTGAATAATCATTTCCCCACGCTGTATATTTACATACGCAACGCTTACGGTTGATAACGTTTATAAGCTTCGGGTCACGATGGAAATTTACGTAAGAACGTCATGGCGTACGATATAATTTTAATTTGCATAAAATTCATTGACACCACTTGCTAATTATCGGACCAAGTATTCCGTCACGTTGATAGCCTTGCATGTCGAGGGCTTGCTTGGGGGTAGATTCTGTTCGTTGTATGGTCACTGACTTACGACTAAGAATATTTATCGGAATACAGACTCTCGGAGGGTCCTCTACGAGACTCTGATCTGGAGCGTAATAATAAAATTCGTTCTCAGCTTCAATATATATTTCGCGGTCGAGAAAGCTACGCGAAGTGAATTTAAGGGAATGACGAATGCGTTCCTAGCCACATCGAAATTTTAAAATCCAATTTCTCCCATACTGTTCAACCGCTTGGAATGAAATTTATCGTGTGTATGCAGGACACTTGCTTTAAGAGGAA
>JAPYZI010000804.1:0-42381 GCA_030523105.1 Ophioninae sp. A BG-2022a
CTTTTTTAATCATTAACGTCCGATGATTTTTCGATTTTTGGCAGAATTTCAAAGTTGGACCATCGATTTTTGCAAATTTTTCCATACATACCCCTTTGCATTTTTTTTAGCGATTTTTCAACTGGACTTTGCGGGGAAACTATTAGAGATATCGATACGAATCCAACGCCATTGTCCAAGTTAGGCAAAATCCTTTTCCAAACCCACCAAACGTATCCCCATTCGATAAGAGAAGCTCACTCTACGCCCTTTTGAAATATCGTGATTTTTGAGATTCCGGCGAAACGGGCCTCGGAGGTCGAAAAAATTTTTTTTCCGTTTTTTAAGTATTTAAAGGGTGTATTTGACCGGAAATTTTCCGCTGATTACGAAAATGCCCGAGTTTCTGCCGAAAGTGGAAAATTAGACTGGGAAAATGCGAAAAACCTTTTGTAGAGTATTTTTCGGACGTTTTTTTTCGTTTGTTTTCGATTTTTGAACTCTTAAAAGGGTCTATTTGATCGGAAATTTTATGCTGATTACGAAAATTATAAAATTTTTGTCGAAAGTACGGAACGAAGCTAATAAAAACGTGTTTTAAGGTGTTTTTTACGATTTTTCCCTCGAAATCTTGGGTTTTCGGAAAAATGGATGGTAGATTCGTGTTCAGGGGATCAAATTACATCGTAAAGTACGTATAAAAAAAATAAAAAAATTTTTTCGATTTTTGGGCAAAATACGTTTTTTCACTAAATCACGGATAACTTTTTTTCCCTTGGGATTTGGCACTCCTCTTTGCGCTCAATGTTTTCGTAACAATTTTCTCTTTAAATTGCTTTTTTAATCATAAAAATCCGATGATTTTTCGATTTTTGGCAGAATTTCAAAGTCGGAGCATCGATTTTTGCAAATTTTTCCATACATACCCCTTTGCGTTTTTTTTAGCGACGACACGAATCCAACGCCATTATTTAAGTTAGGCAAAAACCTTTTCCAAACCCACCAAACGTATCCCCATTCGACAAGAGAAGCTCACTCTACGACCTTTTGAAATATCGTGATTTTTGAGATTCCGGCAAAGGGGGCTGGGGGATCGAAAAAAATTTTTTTTCCGTTTTTCAAGTATTTCAAGGGTGTATTTGATCGGGAATTTTCCACTGATTACGAAAATGCCCGAGTTTTTGCCGAAAGTGCAAAATTAGAGTGGGAAAATGGAAAAACCGGTTCTAGGTTATTTTTTCGATATCTTTCCCTGGCGCAGCTTACGGCAGCTATCGCAGCGACGGAGATTACTAATCAGCGCAGTGAATAAGTGCCAGGCAAAAAAATGTATCGATTCTTCGGAAGGACGCAAGCACAGTCGTTAAGAGAACGGGAGCCGTTGAGCCGCCAGTGAGAAAATCGTTCGACCGAACGTTCTTGACGGTCGATAAGATTTTGAGCTCCGATGTTACATTTTTGTCACATTTATGTGCAAAATGTCGAAAACGAATTTCTCCTTAATTTCTGTATAAAAATAGACGAAACAAAGCTCAAAATGTGTAGTTTCGACCGCTTCAGAGGCTCATGCTCGGGAAATTCGCGAAAGTGCAATACGATGGATCGTAGCTCGCAATTTGTCCGACGGTAACTACAATCTGGACATTTCTTTCGAAATGTTGGTAAACGTCGAGCATGTTCCTCTCGGAGCAAGGGTCCCGCGTACGCGCAATAAATTTTATAAAAAGCGGTTGAACAGTACGGGAGAAGTCGGGCTTGAAAACGTTGACGCGACCAGGAACGCGTTCGTCATTAAACCGGGTACGGACGTTCCTCAATCACGACGATGGAACGTCGTTGCGAGCTCGACGACAGTTCCAAGAGACGGATATAATAGCCAGTTTTTGTTCATGCGACAATGATAAAACGCAGCCCTGTCGAAGATCCGGGCAAACTCGCCGTTCCAAATTGGCACCAACTTTGAAGGAGCGAGAGCCGCGTTCCCGTGGCCACGAACGGGAGATCGGACGCCGTCCGGGTTACCGGGGCTGTCGTTCGCGGCGGTGGCTCGCACGGAAACACAAGCCGGCCGCGGGGAAACGAGCGGCTCGCGCGTACCCGAGCTAAATTTGCCTCGTCCACGCGGCGAAGGAAAGTTATCCCCCGGAAGGAGGACGACCAGCCAAACGCGAACGGCCCCGTCTCGTTCGGTCCCCGATCGTTTTACTTCGCGCGTCTTTAGCGGCGGAGCTCCACGCTCCACCCCGTTTTTCCTCTTCTTCTTCGGGTTCTACTTTCCACTCTCCCGAGTTCGTTTTTCGCTCCACTTTCGCTGACTTTTCTTTCTCTTCCGTTTGGTCTTTTCCGCTTCCCGTCGAATCACTTCCTCTTTCGATCTCGTTTGGCCCGCTTCCGGTTGCATTTTTGCACTTTTCCGAACGAAACTAACCAACTTCCGGTTACATTATTTCCCTCTTACGATTGCGCTTGTTTCGTCTCGGGCGATCCAACGACCAAGGGTAAAAGGAACCTAACCTCTCTCGTCCCTTGATCCCTGCTTGTCGTATCGTTGCCCCTGTTCCCCTTGCCTCGTGTTTTTAATCGTTTTGCCCTCCGTTGTGATCGTTGTTCGTTCAGCTCGGGCGGGTCGTTGGTCGCGTCTTCCACGGAGAGTCCGTTATTTCCGGGATCCGGTGGCCCTTTCCACCGAGCCATCCCCAACCGCCGACCCGCCGACTCCTTCCGGCTGTACCGGCGAAGCCCGAGCACCGCTTCAAAATTGTTTTCCGATTCTACGAGGGAAATTCACGAGCGAGCGGACGTCTCGAACCTTGGTTACAGAAACGTCCTGAAAAGTTACTTCCCGCGCATCTCCGGGACTCTCGAAGCGACCCCTTCTCGAACCTCGAGACCCATTGGATTCTTCATCCGCTCGAATTCTACCTCCTTGTTGTCCCATAAACGTCCTCGGGAGTCCTCACCGACGGATAATTGGAAAGCTCCGTCGTTCCTACCTTTCGCGCCTCGACCCTTCGAGAATCGATTTGGCTCATCCGTTAGCTTTGTTCCGCGATCGTACGACTTTGCAAGCTCGAAAAATAAATCAACCGGCGCGAGTGCTGGGTTCGTTCGAAAGAGACATCGTTTCTTCCGAGTACCTTTATCGGAATACTTTTTTTTCGCGAGTACTCGATTTAATTTAAAATTAAACGAAATTTGATAATTTTGTGGAAACACCGATACAATTAATATCGACGGGAGGTCTTCGGCAAGGTCGAACGAACGAGTATCGCGCGACGCGATCGATCGTTTTCCATTTTTCGAACGTATCCCGGAAGTCGGGGCCGAGAAATCAAAGATTTTAATTTCGCAGGCTCGGCCGCGTCCTGCCAATTTTTGACTCGGCGAGTTTGTACCCGAGAGAAACGGCCGTCCCGACGGTTCCAGCCTGTTACGCGTGCGGCCGTTTTCCCCGTTGTTCGCACCCTCTTGGTGTCCCTCCTCGCGTCCCTCGAACCTCTCGAGAGCCGCGCCAAGTTTCGTCGGTTCCGTCCTCGAGCTTTTCCAACTCTGTTTCTTTCCATTCGAGGGAGGGAGGGAGGAGGCCGAAGGCGGGAAGGCGCGATCGAAATCTCGGGCCCTCTTCGCCTTCGCCCCGCTACGCACCCTCGTCGCCTTTTATTACCGAGAGCGGCGAAAGAACGGGGGAGCGGGCGCTCGTCCGGAATTCCTCGCTCCTCGTCCTTCCTCCGTATCGAGCCTTCTCGCGAGGATCCTTTTTTCGGGCCTCTTCTCCTCTTTTCTTCGCTCACCGTTCGCCTCGGTCTCGGTCACCGGAGGGTGCCCTTTTCGCACCCTCGATCCCCGAGTATTCGCCGCGGACGCTCCAACTCGACCGCCAAGAGGGCGAGACCTTCCGCCGAATGTATCCCGGAGACGCGTAAGAACCAGGCCCGAAGAAACGCCCCGGCGCGATGCGATTAGAGGCTTCGTAATTAATTTCCTACAGCCCGGTTCGAGTAATTAATTTCCTACAGCCCGGTTCGAAGAATCGGATTTTCATTGATCTCTCTTGCCCGAAAATCTCATTTTCTACAAACGCGAATTCAAAAATCCCGTCTTCGAAAGTAAAAGAGATATCTTACCCCGCTTTCTAAAAATGAAAATGGAAAATCCCTTTTTCCAAAAATTAGAAAAAAGTATGATTCGCCGACTAAAAAAAAATATGTCATCCTCAAAGACGAAAATAAAAAAAAACATCTCGTCTAACCCGAATAACCTAAAAAAAAAGAAAAATCTCCTCGTTTTCGCGAAACAAAGAAACTCCGCTTGCAATAATAATACAACAAAGCAGAAGCGAAGCGGTCTTGGACGGTGTATTTTTCAAAGCCAAGCGGAACCGAAAAACGTTCAGCCGGCAAGGTCGCAGCGGCGCGTCTTCCGATTTTATTTAGGTTCGGGAGGAATCCGATCGAACGGTGATAGTCGCCGAGGGTACGCGGGGAAGGATCGTCGCGCGGTGATCTCAATTTTCTCCGGTTTCTCAACGAGCGCTCTTCGCTTCTTCTCCCTCCCCCGCCCTCGCGGTCTTTCTCTCTCGGGGTGCGAGCAACCAAGTTCGGAAAACGGAAAAATATCGTAACGCTTTCGAGGCAACGCTCGAAAGCAGTTTTCGGCATTGACGCGAGTTGGAGCTGGGCCAAACGAAGCTCTCTCTTCCTCGGCCCCTCTCGTCCCCGACGCTCCTTCCGTCCTCGCCTCGTCCCCTTGCCGCGTTAAATTCTGGTCGGTGTTGCACCGGAGTCCGAGGTGGCCCTTCCCCTCGACGGAACGGCCGGGGGATCGGACGAACGAAAAGTCTCGAGGGAGAAAGAGGAAGCTCCGGCTCGGCCGAGCTCTCGTTCGAGAGTCGTTCGAGGGATTCTCGTGTCGTTCGATGTTCTTGGCTCGGAAGGAAAGGAGACGGAGACGGAGAGGGAGAGAGAGAGAGAGAGAGAGGGGAAAGAGGACAGCGCAGCAGCCGAGGGAGCAGTCGAAGACGGAAAGTTACCACGGTGCCGAGTAAACATATAAATCTCGGTCTCTCCAGTTTCGCCGGATCGTGCTTTCGCAACCCCTTCGCCGTAATCGAGTTGTCCCGGTCATTCCGGAGCTTGCGGCCTGACCATTTTTTTTCTCTTTTTTTTTGTTTTCATCTCGAGCCGGAAAAAAAGAAAGGCTATAGCCAAGATCGGTGCAGCCGTGACGATGCAGCGAATCGCCTCCGTTTTCCCCGATGCTGTTCCAATAACCCAAACAACCCTCGGATACTACCGTCGACGGCTTTTTTTTACTCCCCCGACTATTCGCGTTATCAACGGTGTATAATTTTGTGACTTTTACGGATCCGTACGTCCGCGTTTTGGGCGAATAAATAAACGAATAAATCGGTAAACGAACGAACGAACGTTGCCTCTGCCCGACGAGGCTCGGGCAAGGTTTATTCGTTCGTTCGCTCGTTTATTTATAAGTGAACAAACGCGTTTTCCAGGTTCCGACTCGGTCTAGGGAATCTATGGAATATGGTTTAATTATTCGTTGCGGTGTTTCGCGATTTGTTACCGGGTAACTCTCGTGGCCCACTTTTAACCGAGTTTTATCAGTTGTTTAATTGCAAAAATCTCGCACCGGATTCGCACAGTTTCGACGGACGATCGAATCGATCGTGATTCTCGTCCACTACCGATTCGATTACAACCAGCCCGTACTCTCGTCCGATATCGTCGATTAAAAAAGTCTCGTTTTTCATTAAAGTGGCACTCGTCACGATTCTCATCGCGAACCACGCGTCAGATGTGCGATTAAACTGAAATAAATAATCAATCAAATTCGTATAAAACGTTCGAAAAGATGTTCAACGCTGTTGTAAAAAAGTGTCAATCTCTCGAGCAATTTTTATAAAATTGGAACATCGAACGATCAGTCCGAACATAAATGTAATAAATAAATAAATAAATAAATAACACGATAGAAGAAAAAAGTGTAAAACGAAGCATCGCGTTCCGAAGTTTCCTCGGTTTCGTTCCGGGCTTAGGACAAAAACAAAAAAACAGGAAAGGATAAAAAAGAAAAGGAGAAGCGCCGCGAGAGGCGGAGGTTTCGGTTGAATCCGGTAAACCGCGTTGTCGCGGTACCGAAACGATCACCCACCCGTGGACGCACAGGTGCGCCGGTACAGTAATGTCTCGCGTTTACGACGGAAGGTGGGTTAAGGCGCGATCTCGCGTTCGCCTTAACCCACCTCGCGAAACGTTGAAATTGTTGGAATCGCGTTTCTCGCTGGTCGGGTTCGCGCCCGATCCTCGAGGAGCGTCGACGCGAGTCTCGTTCGATCCGGCCAATTTTGCCGGTTAAAACGAAGAACGAGACCGAGAACCATCGAGAAGCGAACCGAGAATAAACGAAAGGTAAAGACGGAAGGGAAGGAAAGAAAAAAAATCTCATACGCCGATGCGCTCTCGCGCCCCCGCGGAATGAATAAAACGTGACTCTTCGGAACGCGCCTTTTTTTTTTCTTTTTTTTCATCGTTTTTTCCTTTTTCTCCACGGTCTCGCAATTTCTCCGTTTCCGGGATGATTGAGACGGTACTGGGATATTTATCATAACGGCCTTCACGATCAACCGAGAACGACCGATAAGAAAATGGAGAAGGAAGTCTAGCGATAAGACAGAGAAACGGAGAGAGGGGAGAGAAACGCGCATCTCTGAATATTGATTACCCTCGGTTTTCCGGAAGTCCTCGCTCGATCGGTAAGGATCGATAGTATCCGTTGTTCGATCGACGCGCACGATTCTACGGTGCGTTCGTCCTTGTCCCCGTCCCGCATCGGGCTCGTTTTACAAAGAGTTTTAATAATGAAAAAAAAGTACGAAGAGGAAGAGCCGAAGCCACCGGGCCGGGGGGTGTAACGGATTCTTCCTGTTCGGGAAAGGCGCGAACTTTATTGAGAATTCGGATACCGTGATAAGACTTTTTTTTAACGAAGATTACGGCGACACGAAATTTATAGCAAATCGTGCAATTATTTGAACAATATATTTATATTTTGCTCGGAAAAAATGGTTTTTCGCGCAACCGTTCGATACTCCCGAATTTCCGCAATTTTGTAAATATACATTTTTGTTGAACCGTAATTAAATTGAAAATAATGGACGGGCGATTAGACATTCGTATATCCGAATATCGTTGGGACGATAAGACAGGAAGGTACGAATGTACCGGTAGGTGCGATCCCTCGAAGGGACCGTGGAACGCGGAGGGTGAAAGAATAAAGCCCGAGAGGCACGAACGCCCGAAGTAAGGGTGCTTCGTCTCGGGAGCGTTGGTCCATCGTTGCACGAGCCCGGAGCCCGTATACGCGGGAACATTGAGAGAAACGTTCGCGACACCGGCGAGGAACGTTCAGAGCCTCCCGCGGTATACGAGGCAAAGTCTATCCTCATAAAATTCATAGTGCTCGTATTTCTTGTCGATCGCTGCTCTCTTTTTCCTCAATCTTTCGAATCGCTGTTTCTCTTCTCGGCCATCCGCCCCTCGCTTCGTACTGTATCGCTCGGGGCATCGCGAGCGGAAATTCCCTCGCGTAGTTAACGCTTCGCGGCTTCTTCTTTTCCATGCCCGCACTTTTTCCATCCTTCTTTTCGATTATTTAGCTCCGAACGAGAGAGAGGGCGTCGCGACTCGAAGCACTCGGCAAACGTGCAGCGAAAAACCTTTGCGATATTATTAACCATACGTCGAAACTGCTTTGTCCATTTTTCCCAAATTTTCCCGTCTTTCCGCTACGATTTTTCAAATATTATTATTTTCGTGTTTCGTATAATTATCTTTCATTTTTCTAGTTGAATCAACGAAGCGTCGTGGGTCGCGGTTTCGATAAAAGCGTCAGGGGGGATTAGTTTCGCAAAGAGCTTTTTAACCTCGGCATAATGGAGAGAAGGTGGGTCGGTGGTCGAGCCGACCGAGGCAAAGCCGGGCTTGGTCGCGATGACCCGTATACGCTCGGAATGTCTATTAATATCGATGAACAAAAAAAAGCAATTAAAAATAAAAAGAAACAAAGGAGGGAGAAACAAAAAGCGAAAAATGTTTCGGGCGAATCGGTTTTCGATGCGGCCACCGGACACGATTTTGTTACATCGGACGTGCGCGCGTGTGCTTTCGCGTTTTCTTTTGTATCGAGTTTCGTTTGTGGATATTTAAAAGGGCGGGCGCCCGAGCTTTGGGAGCCGAGCTCTTGGAAAAAAGGACGAATCGTTGGTCGCGCGGCGATAATGCGATCGACTCTGTTGTTTATTATCGTTGAAACCGAATCAGCGCGAACGGTGGCGGGGCGAGCGGTCGTTGAAAAAACTTTACACTCGACCTCTCGATATTTGTTTTTTGCGTTGTTCATCCCCTCTGCGTATCCGCTTGAAAACCGGAAAGCGGAGTTACCATTTTCCGCTTAATAAAGCGTGAAAAGGTCACGGGCTGGGGAGGGAGAGAGATTCGGAGGAAAACCCCAGAAACGAGCACCAAGAGGTCGCGTTGACATTTATGGAATTTCGTAGGGTCGAATTTCGCAAAAAAAAAAGAGGCCTGCAGCGGAAGGGAGAGAACATTGCGGTATACGTTAGGGATTCGGACGTGATAACCTCCCCAAGTACCGGTCTCTGCATAATTCGCTCTACCGACGAGACTCTATCAATAACAAATGGATAATTCGTTCCGCCCACCTTCCGGAGCTGTCCACCATCGATGCGTCGTTACAGAGTCCGGTTGTTTATTCTCCCTCTCTTCCCGTTCCTCGGCTACCCTTTTTTCTCCGACAAAATTAATGAAACGAAAAAAAACGGGAAAAACGTCGAGCTCGCGCGAGTTTACTCGTTCGTTGCACTCGACGGTTCGGTGTCGCGTTCCGAGCAGCGAGCCCGACGATTTACCTGAGAAATTTTCCGCTCGCGATTCTCAAAGGCTTCGTTCAGGGGTTTTCTTAAAATTCTCGCGTTCGTTGACTCTTCGAGGAACATTTTCTACCAATTTTCGGGAGGATTTTACGAATATTTTCATTATTTTTTTACCAGTCTTTTTTCCAGGCTCGTTCCCGGTGATGCTTTCCTGAGGATTTATCGCAGGGATTTCTTACGCGCTTGATGCTCGCGAGCACTCCGAGCTATTGCTCCGACATTTTTTTGCAGAATTATCCCGGCTCGTATCTTCCGATGCGTCATCCTTGAGCTTTAGAGAATTATTTTGGAAAATTGCCCACGTGCATTTTTTTGGGAAATTCTCGACGGAATTTTCTGTATAATTGTCGTAGATAACTTTTCCAGGGATTCGACGAAACGCGTTACTCTGGAAAATAACCCGGAGGATTTTTTCAAAGTATCGTTTGGAAAATTCATCTGGGATTTGGTCGAGGCGTATCGTCCTTGGTGAATTTTTAGAGGAATCGCGCTTAGGGAACGTTTTTCCGATAATTCGATGCAAATGAGAATTTTTCCACGGATTTCGGACGATGAGAATAACCCACGAGCGAATGTAAATAATACGTAAATACAGGTACAAACGAACGACACGTTTCGTGGCCTTTTTTATTTGTTCGCGGTAAAAATATTTTTGTTCGCGGTACGATGTTTTTCCGTTCGTTTTCTGGATTAATTTTCGTTGGCCCGTATTCGGTGTAACGGTAACGCTGCGTGCTGGAAGATAAGCACCTGAGCTAGTTCGAGCGAACCAAAGGTTGGACGAATCGAGGAGGAGACGAAAAAAAATGACCAGGAGTCCGGGTTGGTTTTTAGTAGGTCAACATTCTTTTATTGCACTTTGATACGTTTCACTTTAAGGGGAAACAAGAGGGAGAGAGAGAGAGAGAGAGAGCGCGCGAGAGGGAGGCTCGAGAGCGGAAGCAACGAGACGAGAAATTCTCCAATAATATATAAATCACAGTGAGCGGGTGGCGGAGGAGGACCGGCCGCAAAACTTGTTCAATTTTGCTGGGAGCTCTCCGGGTGAGCGGTTGTGCCAGTGTTTCTTTGAAAGTGCACCCTCTCGGGAAAGGATACTCTTAAATTCTCGATTCGTGGCGCCACCTTGAACACGATTTATTTACAAATTGGACAAAAGCCACAGCCGTTATTCGTTACAGAGTCGGATCGTAACGGAGACGAGAGGGAGAGGGATGAGAGGAATATTAGTAGATTTCATTAAGGGGAAAGTGCCCGGGGCGCGTCAATCCCCGGAGGCTCGGCGATGGCGCATCGAACCAATGAATATTTATTGATTATTCATGAAAATAAACGCGATACTTTATCGTCAGGTAATTACTTTAATTCAATAGTCCGTCACTTTGATGGGCTGTGCTATTATTTTCTAATTAAATATTTTTCATGAAAATATTTAATTCACGTTTAGCCAGTGTCCCGATTGATCGGTAATAACGAATCGGTTTAATCGTAGCTTCGTAACGAGTCAACCGTATTCAGAGCAGGACATCATTTGGCAAAACGAAACGAGCGAAGCAGCGAATAATGGAGCAGTTGTTGCACTCGATCCAACGCTTTTATCTTTTTGACCGTGATTTAAAAAAAAACGTCGCGTAAAATTTTGTAAGGTTTGCCCGACGACTGACTCGAGCCCGAGATCTCGAATGCTTCCTGATACGGAAAAGGGCGAGGGCGGAGAACGAGAGTAAATGACGTTTTCAATTTGTTCTTCGGCCCCGTCCGTCCCTCTTTCCGGCGTGGCTTCTTTCTCGTCGAGAAAAACGAGCGGGGGGTCGTTATCGATAAAAGATTCAAGCTTTCAGGCATTCGGAGCGATAGACGGGGTTGGTTTCGCGGTCGAGTAAGTGACGCGGTCGTTACGACGACCGTCTCTTCTTCCTCCGCGTCGCGATTTCGACCCCGTTGCATCGTCCACACTGACGGTAATGATTCATTACCTCCCGATGGTTACCGGTTGTTCGAGGCTAATCGCTGTGTACATTTTCAAAAAGCTCGTGGCTCGCGCGTCACGGGGTTCCCGCCGTACGTGGCTCGTCCGAAGAATCATTCGAGGACCCGAGTATAATTCGGCCGAACGTCGTTAAGCCCGCGCAAGACCGAACGTGACCTCCCACCGGCTTCCGCCCTCTTCCACCCTTATCCTCTGGAAGGGTGCCCTCGAGCGTTGTTCTTCGACTTTCGATTGAAAAATACCGGATGAAAGATATCAAACGAGGCTTCGATAGGAGGGTCATCGGAATTAGTTACGTTTTAACCGGCGTTGTTTATAATCCAAACAAACCCAAACACGAGAGGCCAATGGCCCTCGGCGGCTTTGTTTCCCGCGTTTCCGATCCTATTTCATTCGGAGTTTCGGGTTCCTGGTAAAATACCGGCGTGACGGGTACCGCGTTTTAGTAGGCACGTTTTCGGCCGAGAGAAAGAGCCACTTCTGGTAAGATTAATGAAAGGGTGAGCAAGACGGAGAGCTGGATTTGTTTGGAACACCGGAAAATGGACGGAGAGCGAGAGAGAGAGAGAGAGAGAGAGAGAGAGAGAGAGAGAGAGAGACGAGAGGAAGCGAGAGAGAAAGGGCAGGAGAGGACACAAGGCTGATGGCAACAGGAGGGTGGGAGATCGAGCTTGTAGGACGTAACGGGCAGGGATAGCGAAATATACTCGACGAGACAACTATAAACGAACGATACGTTTCGAGCCCTCGGGAGACAGGAGGAGAGTGAGAGAGCGAGAGAGAGAGAGAGAGGAAGAATCTCAGTTTCAACGCGGTCTCCCGTACTATAGCGTCGTACAAACCCCTGCGTGCGTTGTTATTGCTGCTCGTGGCGCGTTGCCGTTTCCACCGCTTCGTCCCACGAAGCGTCACCCTTTACCCGCCGCCCTTTACTCACCCTTTACTGTCGAGCATATTTCAGATTCGGACGGAGAAACTACGCTGGAATAGCCGGTGTTGCATCCTCGCGGCGTTGCATCGACGATGGATCGAGAGGGTGGCTGCGAGGGGGCGAAGGACGCTGGAGGAGGTTACGCTTTATCATTTTAGCCAGTGGCTATGCGCGAGCCTCGTAACACGAACTATTCGTGTCCCGGTCGTGGTAATACGAACCGGGGATGAATTTTAAAAGGGAGGGTAAATTTGCTCGGGAGGGTCAACTTTCCAATGGAGATTTAAAGTTTTTTTTTTTTATCGCGAGCGCCACTTTTACATTCCTGGCTTTTCCACTTTTCCTCTCGCTCTTTCGCCACAGTCTCCCGCTTAAGAGCCTTCGTCCCGCTTTCCACCTCCCCCTCCGATACCAGCCTCCCTGTAGGGTTGAAATTTTCAGTGAATTCCGCAAAATTAAATTCAACTATTCCAAAGGGACTCTCGGCGGTTGGAATGAAACGTATAAAGGGACCGACGAAAAAAGAGGGTGCTCGGGGAAGGTGGTTTTCATAGATTTCCTGGGGGAGAGAAGAACGGAAAACGAGGATCGGTGTGTGTGCGTGAGAGGGAGAAAGAGAGAGAGAGAGAGAGAGAATCGACGAGTTTTCCTCGCGTTACTATATACCTCGCGTGTTCCTTACGTATTAGAGCGGCTGCATCTTCCCCCCGGCCTCTACACCCCCAACTTTCCACCCGAGAAATGCGATATATTTTACTCACTGTACTACCCTCCAGCCCCCGCTCTCACCCCTTTCGCCTTTGGCTCTCCGTAACGAGCAACGGCAATACCTACGAAATGCCTTTACAAACCAACGGTAGCCTTACGGACGCTCGGCTAAACTCTCTTCGAAGTTGATGGAGTTTCCGTCTCGGATGAGCTGATTCAGCCCCGAGAATTTTCGGTGGGAATTTCGCAGTGTGTTAATGAGAAAGCGGCGAAAGAAAACTGCGCGCGGTGAAACAACGTCAACGAAAAAATCAACGATCCTCCTGTTCTCAAAGACACGCCAAGCTTCGCCTCGCGTTGACTCGTTATCAACCGAACAAATCTAAACGGTGCCGATGCGACGAAAGTTACCGCTGATGACCTTCGAATGATTGGGAAAACGATGATTCGTCGATCATCAAGGACACGAGCGAAGACTCGGTCGGTCTTTCGATTCTGAAAGATATTTTAGGCTTTTCCGCGTCCAGTTTGCTAACATTCGCTAACAAACTCAAACCAGCCCTGCTCCGCGAAACAAGCAAAAAACTGGGCCGAACGCCTGGATTGAGGCTCCGCAGGCTCTCGAAGACGCTGCGGAATTGATGAAACTCCCAGGGGGGTACGATTCCTCGAAACGAAAGAATTCCAAAGCTGCGTAGACCGTGATTGGTTTTTGAGGTGAAACGAGTCGATCGAGATTGGAAAGGCAAAAAAGGCTACCCGTTTCACCGTCAGACTCGCTCGGCCCGAACTGGTCGCCGATGAAATAGATTTTGCCTTGATTGCGTTCCGTCAAAAAAAATGCAACTAGTTTTATCGGCTTATTGCTTGCGTTTCCCACTCTTCTTTTTTCTCAGGTCCCGCTGCTTTTTTCATATTCTCCGAGTGATGTAAAAACAGCCCGTGGTCGATGGAGTTTCGCTCATGAAGGACCGCCGAGGATGTATTTTCTTTCAGCGACCAAATTGCTACCCGATTGCCACCTGAGAAAAGTGTTATTGGATCGTGCATGGAATTTTTCTCGATGACTTTGTACCAAATTTTTCGACCTGTCGACCAAGCCAGCTGCGTTTGAACTCCAATTCGCCACGAATGTTGCCTAGCGAAAAAGTGGCGATTCATCGACAAGTTGATCTCGTTAGTAGATTTTGCCGCGATAAAGTAAGCTTTGAAAATTCGTCGAATCGGGGATGAAAGGTCAGGCTCCGAGCGGGCTTGTTTGGCTTTTGTTTTACGTCCCATATCCCATTTAGCAGCATTATTATCCCAACGCTTCCTCTGTACAATAGCCCCGACACTATCGACCCGTGTACTCTCGTTCCTAGCATTCTACTTTGTTTTTTTATCGTCCCAGGGAAGCAAGTTTTACGAGAAAACGCTGGTAGTTGGTAGCTGTGACCTTCCTGAAGGCGGGGACGAGGATTCGCGTCATTGTGGAACGTCGAGAGCAAGGTAGAGACGGAGCAAAGGGGTCGCCGTTCATTCCCGCCTGGTCTCTTGTCCGCTCGGCTCGTCCCTTGTCGCTCTTCATCGACCCGTGACTGCTGGGTGCGCGTCTGGTCATAAGGAACGCCAGAAACGAACAGCGGCTCGTCCCAAGAACAACGAACACCGTCCAAGCGATCTTTTGTGACGATACGCCAGTCCTGACAGCGATAATCCATTTAGGTCCGATTGGTGCTCGTTGGAGTACCTACAAAAGCCACCTAGTTTCGTTTTCCTGTAACACAAGCTGGCTACGGCGTTCTCAAACTTTCGAAAGATCCGTGACTCTCGTCAAGTTCGAAGAGTCGAAAATCCGGCTGTACATTTTTAAATGACCATCGAAGAAGATCCAACGCCGATCGGTCGGTACTATCGAGGCGCCGTCGAATCGAACAAAGATTACGAGACTTGTTTCTCAGCTCGTAAACGCGTGACTGGAGGTCGTTCGCTCGTTGATGACCGTTACGTCACGGACGAATTATCGCGAGCATGTGGAGCCGACTGAGACCGATATGCACCAGGCAAGGTGGCAAAATCGATTTCCGATGTTCTCTCGTCCCTCATTCGTGCCCGGCACCGCGCGACGTCTCACTCCATACCGGCCTATTAGCTAGTAACCGTTTCGTCTTATTGACGTCTCGGCGAATCGACCCGACGCTTCGGGGAACAGCGCCCGCGGAACTTTTGCGCCACGGGAATGTCTCGAGGAGTTTTCCTCCGGGTGGAGTGTTAATTTAGGACTTTGACGGAACGATGGATCGCTGCCGAGCCATCGGTGAGACGGCCCCTTCTAGGTGCGCCAATGATCGCCGTGTACGAACGGACGAACAATCTTTGCCGTTTGACCGCGGTCGACAGGGGTCCCTCGTGACCCTTTGATTCGATCGGGGCGGGTCGGAACAGGCTCTGGAAATTGTAGGCCCGTGGGTCAACGAAGACGACGGATCTCGATGAGGATTCTGAACCCTCGTCGTGGAACGTATATTTCCGACTTTCATGAAAGATACAATCGCTAATGAGATCCCGGAGGCTTCCGCTGATCACGGCCGTCATTGGTGCGACCGGAGTCACTCCTGCCATCCCTTTCCAGGTACGTCAATGATTGTCCGATCAAAGGGCCATCCGGGAACCCGATCGAACGGAGTCAAACGACTGAGATTGCTCGTTTGACTCCGTTCGATCGGGTTCCCGGATGGCCCTTTGATCGGATCGGGCGGTGCACGCTGGGTCCTAGAGATTGTAGGCGAGTGGGCGACGAATACGGAGCAGACGCCGATGCCTCGCCTCATCGTTGAATCGACTTATACCCGAGCTCGGGTTACAGCGGCGATACGTCGGTCCTTTCGATAGCACGGATATAGTTGGCCGATATTGGGTTGCGCGAGAGGATATCCACGATAGGAACGATACGCGAGCTTTCGTGGCTCCTTCGTACATCCGCGGCCCATTTGCCTGGGGTTTTTCAGGTTTTCGGAATCATCGTTGCAGCAAGCCTCGAAGGATCATCAAACGAGCCAGGAAGGAGAACGGAACGGGGCGTCGGGCGATGGAAAGTCCCAAAAACCACGGCTGACCGTGGTTTTTGAGGCAGGAGTAGCGAAGGGTTTTCGGACGGTGGTTAGAGGAGCATCAAGAGGTAGGAAAGAAGACGACCACTAGTTTCAGTCGGAACTGCGAGCTCACCACTCCGGTCCATTTGCTTCCTCTATTTTCTTATCTCTTTGAACCACTAAATCTTGGGTCCCTCCCTCCACCGAGCGAGAGAGGATAGCAGAGGAGACGCGGGAAGAACTCTCGTCTTTCCTCGGGAATAGTCCACTCGGTAAATAGGGGGCGGTGAGATACGCTATCTTCGGAAGGTCGTGGAAGCTACGGGAGGGCTGGCGGGGGTGCAAGTTGAAAACGCAAAGAGGTGAAGGGGGTCAAACCATAACTCGCTTCGTTGGGCTGAGAGAGACCGACACTCAGGGGTAGTTTTCTTCCATCCTCGCTACTCGATGTACTCTTTCTTCTGACCCCGTTCCGCTCCTTCCATCCTTCTCCGATACACCCACGGTTCTATCGGACCTTCGAACGTCCCGTTTCTGCTCAACCGTGGAAAAGACTCGGGCGGTGAAAGAGAGAAAGAGATAGCGGTAGCCTCCCTCTCGCACTCCCCTTTTCTCGCTCCCTCGGACTTCTCCTCGTTCTTTCAGCGAGTCTCGTTTGTTCTAACCTTCCTGCTCGCCGTCGACAGAACTGTGTATAGCCGCGCTCGTTCACGCTCGGACGTCTCGTTTTCATTTGCTCCGCCATCCTCCGGCGTCTTTCTTTCGGCCCTGTTCTCCCGTGGTCGCGATCACGAAGGGCCACTCCTCAGGATCCTCGGCTACGATACGTCTTCCCGCTTCTTTTCCACGCACCTCTGCGGGCCTCCACTCGTCAAAGGGGTATCGCAAGATTCACAGTTGCGGGGAGCTGTTGCCTCAATGACTGTATCGGATCGCGAAAAAGAAGGCGCGGCCCCGACGGAGAGCCACCAATCAAGGAGCCCCGTTTGGAGCTTGTCGGGGCTTAGGTCGGATCCAATATGAGCATTGGAATCGGTTTTCGTTTCGCGGTGGTCTCGTATTAGTTCGGATATTCGATCACGAAGGGGTTTGTTTAGATTTGTTTGGGTTTTATCGCGATCCGGTATTGGCCGAGGGAGTTGGTGAAATTCTTCGCCGGATCGTGGAACCGACCAGAGGCTTCCAACGAAGGAGTCGGTGCGGAGTCATTCGATTTCTCGGTTGATTGATAAATCGAATTCCGGGTGACCTTTCGACACCCCGGACTGGAAGTTTTCGACAGCATCGGGAACACGCCGGCGCTAGTTTGGATCTTTATCCGCCGCACGAAAGAATTCAAGGGTTCGCTGCGGCAACTTTTTGGCGATTCGAGACAGAGCGAAAATCCGAGCGAGAAAGTGGGCCCGCCAAATTTTCAAATCGACAATCTTCGGTGCTGGCTCTTTCCCCATAAGCGCAACCCTCTGGCTCGGGGTGTCCGGGCTCCAGGGAAAAGTGGCGGTCGCTTCGAAATCCCGTTACGTTCGAAACTACGCGGGTAAATATTTACCAACCCCGAGAGTCTCGGTTGCTGACTGCAACTTTTATGTTGCTCCGTCTCGGTCAACTTCCGGTGTGTACCCAGAAGACTTCCGCTTGACCCTAGCTGTGATCGTATCGTAGTTATAATCGAACGTAGTTTAATTCAACGGACTCCGATGTGCCGTTTTCTATCCTGAGACTTGACACGGTCAACCAATTTTCGGAACGTGCTCGGTGTGTTTTCCGTAAGTTCGTCGAGTCGGAACGTCTCGGCGAGGGACCGAACAGTCCCTCGTTGACCCGGCGAAAATAGGACCGAGTTCTGGTTAAGAGTTCTCATTGATCTCGTCGAACTTGGTGGCCATTTTCGATTTAAGAGTAAAAACATGGCGTCGAGTCTCCAAGATGGCTGGCTCATCGATCGCGATTGCCCGCGAGCCGTTCAACGGCCAATTAGATCAGATGTCCAGCTCGATGACCATTTTCGAATTAAGAGAGGAAACACGGAATCAAATCTGACCCTCAAGACGGCTGAGATTTAAACGGCTACGAGGATTATTCTGGTAATGCCTCGGGGTTGAACGATGCGGCGGCTCATCGTTGGTGTTGGCTCAACCCCTGGACTCCCCCGGCTTATACTCCGCCACAGCCGGCCCCGGACGCTTAGCAAGAAATTAATTCCCGTTTAATGCAGTCTCTCTGGTTAGCATTGCAAATCTCTCGGTGGTAGGGTCGTCCCCGAGGGAGCGAGAGGAGTACGGCCGACTGGTTCAAAGATAAGTGAAAAGGAACGGATCGAGCCTGTGCGGAACGAAGCCAGTACGTTTCGAAAGACTCGGCTTTTCGTATCCACAATCGCCTCCTCCCTCGGATTCGTTATTTTCTTTTACCTCGTCGAAAACGAGGATGCTGCGACCTTCGCGCTTGTACACGGATGGGCCTCGACGTTTCGGCCCGTCGTTCGTGCTACAAGCAAGATCCAACGAAATCTATATCGGTGCGACGGTTCACCTTCTCTGATAAAACATCCGGATGTTTCAGGCTGCCTGCCTCATGTTTGAGTCAATCAGCCTCGCTAGAGGTTAACTATGCGCGAAGGCGGTTCGCGTGCAGCTGACGAGCTTCGATAGCTGCACTCTCCGTTCGCGTTTCGCCTCCATCCATCATTCCGGTCGGTCACCGTTCATATTTACGAGGCTCAATTAACATCCGAGTCACCCGGCGATACGTAAACCCCTCGAGCAGAATTCGTGGCTCAATTAAGTGCCGTACGAGGCTGACGAAGGTGCGTACCTAATAAAAATCAAAAGGACAGCTGACTCCGCGCGAGGGTCGCGCCGAGTTTATCTCGTGGACATCGTTTTGATGCATTCGAGGCCGACGGAAGTTGTAACCCCGGTGAGGACGGAAGAATGGTCGAGGGGGTGATTCGCGATAGCCAACGAGCTGGAAATTCCAGGGGTTGAAACGTCGCTCGTGGTAAGGGGTGGAAATGTTCCGTGCGCCGGCACGTAGGTAAGCGACCCCTGCGGTAAACGGGCTAAATTGATACACTCGTACTCGGAGACCTGTATGAATTGCCACCGGTCACGTAGGCCTTGCTGACTGCGCGCATTGGCGTCGCGACCGGGACGAAGGGCCGAGCGGCCCCCCCGCCCCGGATAAAAATTCATTCCCGATCGTTGAGTCCGAGTAATCGAGTCGTTTTGTTCAAATTTTAACCGAGCGGCCATAGAAATATCGTTTCGCCAAAATTGAACTGTTTTCAACCTTGGAATTTCGGAATTTGTACTTTTATGCGAATTACGATGTTATTACTCCAAGATCACTCGTGCGAGATTTAAATCGTATTGTTCGTTATTTTTTCGAAAATGATGTTTTCCGGAAAAATAAATTCATGTTGTTCGATGAAACACATTTATGACAAACAGCAGGGGCGTTGTATAAAATATATGCCTCTATGAAAATACAAATAACGAGATTTCAGTACGAATCGTTAAATAAAATAAACAATTGATTCAAAAAACTCGACACTTCTCGCTTGAGTAAAAAGCGTTGTCGAGGTTTAAATAATTATAAAAAAATTATAACTTCTTCAAGGTCTTGTCACGATTCAATATTAATATTAATACGAGCGCGCGAGTAAAAAAGAGTTCATGTTTCGCGTGTTGCGCGGTTATGATATACATTCTGTAAAAAAAATATGATACAGAGAACAACCAGTGTTTTTTTTTTTTGTTTCGGTCGGTTCGCGTTCCCGGCTATCGTTTAGAAAAAAATGGTAGCTACGCCAATGAAGGTACGTGCCATTGCGCCGGCGGACCTCGAGAACATTGCAGTTGTAATCTACCCCCGTGTCTACCCCCGAACGCCAATATATAACGCCTGGTCCGTCCATACACACGTAACGCGATAGGGAAGAATCGCTGAATACCGTACTTAGCAATCGGCCGTGTTTCCTTCGATAACGGCCAGGCCGCGTCTCGCTTTCCTCATCGGATATTCGACTCGTGATAGGCTAATTGTACGCGGCAGCGATGAAAAATTCTTGACGTTTCGTCGGGGGAACGTTCTCAGGTTGGAAGTCGCGCGTATCTGTTTCAGCGATCCGCCAAAAACCGTGGGTGCCTTCCGGGGAGGTTTCGGGGGCTCGAGCTCGGTTCGGGCTTGAACGCGCGGTTTGATCCGGCAACGAGTGTAATTGCGTTTGGGAAATTAACGGGGCGTACGGATGAGTCCCGAGCAAGACACAGGGGTCATCGAAGGGTCGAAGGGACGGGCCGACCGAACGTACTCGGAGCCTCGCGAGAGGATAATCGAATTCGGATTGAAAATTTACGAGGATTCCCAGTACGGATCGAGGGTATAAAGCCGGACGTTAATTATCAATCATCGACGTTTGGATCTCCGGGCAGATGGAACGGTTACCATATTTATGACCGTTGGATTCCAACACCCCTAATGGCTTTTGGTCGGTACTCGGCGCGTCTTCGTCCCGGGCGGATCGACGCTCGACTCGTCGACGGTCGTCATCGATCAGTTACCGAAGCACGACCAAACACGCTCGGATGACCGAGAATCCGAGAATTAACGCGGCAACAGCGATACAAATCGGGGAATCAATGAAGCCAGTCGCCATCGTCCCTCGTTACATCGGAACGTTCCCGGCGCGAATGATCCCTGGCTGGAACATCGAGCGTCATCGTTATCGTCCTCGCGGAGATCGCGGTCTTCTCCGAGCTTGGACGGAGCGAGGGTGCTCGCCGGCCCCGGCTCTCCGGGAAAGCGTTTCCGCGTCATCGAGAAACTCGGATCGGCGCGGATCCTCGTCCACGCCGGTTAAACTCGTTCCTTCGGAGGTGGAGCCGAACCGGTCGTTGTCCAGGATACGGCGGTTGACTCCGCAGCCGAGCTGTTCGAACTCGATTAAGCCGAGGGATGAGCCAACCGTCAAAACCGATGGTCGTGTTCTCGTCCATCGGTCGGCGCCGTTCGAGGATCGCCCTCGTTCGATACGGTGCACCGTAGGCGTTAGCTCCGGGCACGCGAGAGGTGGGACCGCGCGAAAATTGATCGGGACGAGGAAGCAAACACGGGATGTTATCGGAAGCCCGATACGCCCGCGTTTATCTCTCGAGCCGCAATGTTGGGTCTTGGTTCGCGGGTACACGATCCAAAGTCGAGAATCTCTATTCATCCGCCTATCTCAAAGCGCTCCCGTCATTCCCTCGACCCTCGATCCGCGATACACGTCGTCGCGTCATCGAACCCTCCGACGACCGTTGTCGTTCCGTTTCTACGATGGCCAAGATGCGCCCGAGGTGCGCCACTGTAAACCGGATCTCGTCGCGAGGTCGCCGTTGGCGGAACCAGCATTTTTTCCAGGGTGCTCGCGGCTGTCCGAACCGGAACGAGGCTGAGCCGTTTTCGTTTCGTTTCGATCACAATTCGATCGCGTTTCGTAAGATTCGGCCGGACCAGAGTTCGGCGGACTTTTCCTCGATCCGTTCGGTCGAGCCGGATTCGTTCGTATCGGAACGAAGCGGCTGCTCCTCGCTGCGCCGACGCATCTCGCGAGCCCCGATGGTCGTTCGGTCCTCCGAGGAGCAACTCCTCGTACATATCGGATCGTTGCCACCGCTGCGCCATAAAAAACCCATCAAACGGATCGTGGGGCGAACCGTTGCGTCATACGCCCTTGTTGGCTTTCTCGCGTTGGGTAAGATCGATCGAGGGATCGTCGTATACGCGAGACGGGTTTATACCCGTGACGCGAGTCGCCCGAGGCTTTCACGAGTGATCCCGTTCGCGCGCACCGGTACCGGCGTTTCTCGATAAGGGCGGTCGGACGCGTCAAACGCGAATAGGCAATAATTGCGCGAGTACGCGAGTACAACGAACGGCTTACAAGCGGCGAAACGTTTCGAGACGGCGCGCGCGTTCGTCGGAGTTCGAGAGGGCGCGAGGACGGTCCGAACCCAGGAGGAATATTCAAGGTTCGGGTGGTTCGATGGTCACACGGGTATACGATATCGCGCGTGTACCGTTTCCACCGACTCCGTTGGGGCTTTCCGCTTACCCGGATACTCCGACGAAGCGTAGCTTCCCTCGTATCGCCTCGGTCTCTCCCTCGGTCTTCCTCGTCTCTCACCGTGGAGCGGCACGCGCAAACGACACGCCGCAAACGCGTCAGCTCCATACGTACGTACGGCCCTCCCGTATACCCGGGTCGAACGTACAGGACGAACAAGGAGAAGGACGACGACGACGCGACGAGAGACCCCGGAGGCTACGAGGAGACCGACTATTTACCGTTATAACCCGTAGGGTAAATTCCGGTTTAACGGTATCTCCCTCTCTCGCTCTCTCTCGATCGCGTCGGGTACGCGTTGCGCCGGTGCCGTTGAAAGAGCCGGAGGAAAAGCCGACCCGGTGGGTGCGAACGGTACACGCGAACACGATCGATTCCACGTACGCGGACCACCGAGACCAACCGTCACCACGGGTCACTGCACTCCCTTGCGACCGTACCTCTCCCGGCAACCCTTTCGATGCCCTTTCTTCGCCACTTTGACCCTTCCGGCTCCGACGTCCCCATCGGCCGATCCGTTCGGCGTCTTTTCGTCGCGTATCTTTGGCAAGCGCTTTCGCGTCGAAGCGGGACGCGCCTGAAAAAGTACACTCGTCCTTTGGGCAGTGCTGGTTCGAAGGGTACTCGCGATCGTAGCGAACCCAGGGATAACTCGGGTTCGTTTCGATCCGAACGAACGTAGCCGAAATTCCGAACGAAATCCAAGCCGGCTCAGCCGCTAATCTCGGCGAATCACGAGTAGCCGCTACCCGTCTCCGTCCACTTCCGATCGAACGGTACTGCGGCACCGAGTTCCGGATCTCATCGTACTCAACCGAGTTCCGGACGAACCGTCGATTCGAGCGAGTCGGGATCGGTCGCGTCGACGGTTCCTCCGTCGCTCGGGCGCTCCTCGTTGTCAATTTTCGCCAGCCTCGAACCTCGCGTTTTCCCGGTGAAGCGTCAAGCGTTCGATCGGACGCAACGGGCTCGCGAACAAGGTCGGCCTCCGTAACGACGAACGGGTATCAGGGACGAACGAGGGTCGAGCGGGGATTCGGTTCGTGGCTCGATCGAGACGCGCACGCGTGTCCCCTTTTTTTTCGTTGCCAGCGGAGCGTACCTACACCAGGTGTATTTATCCAAGCGGAGCCGTCGACGAGTGCATCATAGAATTTCGTCACGGTTCTCCCTCATCCGTACATCCACGCGCACGGGACACACCCACCTGCACGTTCGTTCGTACGAACGTTCGTACACGAACGTACGAGTAACATTTACGTTTGTACGTTTAATCTCGGTAAGCGGTCTCTCGTAAAATCAAGCCGCGCAGCTTTTGCCCGCGGTTGGATATCGTCTCACCCCTGCGCACCCCTAACCCGCGAATCTCCAGTTGTTTCACATTTTTTCGCCCTCGGCGAAATCTCCGTCGGCTTTTTGTTTCGTTTTTTGTTCCGTTTTCACGGTTGCCTCTGGCTTGTCCCTATCGCGTTCGAAAACTCGTGGGTTTCTCGGTATCTCGAGCTCCCCGTGGAGTCAGCTACGCCCAACGTTTCGAACCGGAAGACGATTGGGGTATGAATTTTCACACGGGCTCGGGCTTTCTCGTCCATGGAAACGGTAATCAGCGAGATACGCGGGAGCGCGATAACTGTAACAGGCGACACGTATACCCGTGCGTTCCATCGAGTAGTAGGTTTGCCGAACGAACGTATAGAAAGTTCATTCGGATTGATCTAATGGGCGCTTAATGACCGTACAACATCGCGATCAAATACGAGCATTGTTCTCAGCCGAAGCGTGACGAGACACTCGTCCGATCTATAGTTATGCTTTTGTACACACGAGTGCCAGTCCATTTGCAACTGTGTGTTATTTCATCCGTGTACGCGACTATACCCAACGTGGAACTACTGTGCGAAATGGTAACAAGTCTATTTGCGAGTATGTGTACCTTTGCCTGGCTCCATTCCCATCCATATTCATTTTACTGTCTCCCTCCCTGTCTCTCTCTCTCTCTCTCTCTCTCTCTCTTCGTCGCTTCAACCCCGAGCGCCACCACCCCCGCCCTTCTGCGTTTCGACCCCACAATTTGTTTATTCAACGGGCAGGAGACTAAAGCGACAAAGAGTCAATGGTACAGGGGCGAGAGGGGCGAGCTTGTACACAAAAGCTTTGCGCTCTCGAAATCAATTAGGTATTCGAACTATGCAGCCTCCGTGCATCGTCGAACGAGAAGCCTCGACTTTTCAATTTGTAAAAATGTCGAATTACGAAAAGAACGTTAAACGTAGTTCGTTTCGAAACGTCTCGTGACAGTGGAGCCGAGCGGTTATTCCCGAGGCGAGCTTCCTCATTTTTTTTAACCATTTTGAGATACGTTTATTAATTTTTATCCATTAAAGGACCCAACGTGTCTCTCTTCTGACTCTCTCTCTCTCCCTCTCTCCGTCTCTCCGGCGGTCCAGGTCCGCGTTTCGAAACGTCGACGTTGCTCTCATTGGTGGGTCGTTCATATCGGACAGGAGCCAATATTGACCGGTCGAACGACAAATTACTCCACTGCCATTGACTACTAATCGATATTTCCTTTCATCGGACTTTCGATATTAGGGAATAGAGGCTCAAAAAAAGAGAAAAGGCTCGAGCTTCTCTCTTGGCGGCCTTTCGCGTCCGGATTTATTATTTTTCCTTTCACGTTTCGCTAATCGCGCCACGTAAGTTTTTCCTCTCTCCGGGGCGCCCCTCCGCTGCGACCAATCGTCGACCGTTAACCAAGAATGCCTGTACAAACATACGACTCTTTACTCCGACCAAAGTCTTGCGGGAAACCTACCCTTTTTTAACGGAAATATCAATAACTCGGCGACGAAATATCCCATAATTTTTTTTTGAAGCGAAACAAACGTCGACTCGCCGCTTTTGAATAATCTTATCACTGGGCGATACAATCACTGTTCACTTCAAAGGTGGACGTTCGATTTCGCAAACTGCAAGAATAGCGAAAATACCGGAATTTTCAAAATCACGCATCGGCTGCGAAATAATGATAAAAATAAAAATAAAAAAACGTATCGAAGGTGGATTTTTTCGTTTCGGAATGCTGTCGGGCAAACGGGTTTACATTTTTTTTCGGCGAGATATTCGACGTTTCGTCCGGGCAGAAAGTTTTCGGAGTACCTAATCCTTTTGCGCAAGGCTGCATTTATACGTGTACATAGATATACAGCGGACGCACCAAGCATCGAGAAAAGTTTTTGGGCATTAGAGGCGCCGGGTCATACGAAACGTTCTCTTTTTCCTTCGTTTATGTCCGTCTCGTTTTTTACCTGCTCCCTGCCTCTCTCCCTCTCGTGTTCCTCGACTACGAGTGAAAAGTTCTTTCCGGCTGAACCGAAAACGCTTCTGCTGATGGAAACTGGCCAGTTTGAAATACAGTAGGGAGCTCATCGCGGTGAGAGGCGTAAAAGAGAAGAGCGAGAGAGAGGGACACTCGTACCGTTCCGAGCGAGGCCTAAGAGCGAGGCCTTCGAGTGAAAAGGAGCGAGACGAACGGCCCGGAGAGACGGCCGAAAAGTGTGGGTGAAAATAAAGCGATAAAGTTTGGGACGAGAGTGTCGCGGCGGGAGAGAGAGAGGCTCCGAAGGAGGGGCGGGCGAGGCTGAGGAAGAAGAAACGATTCGTTCGGGTTGGAGCGATTTTTTCTTTTTTCCCCTCTAGGAGGAACCTCTTCCGTGTCTTTTGCTCTATTATTTTCTCACGTTTTCTATATACTCTTAGGTTTCCGGGCTCCTCCCGTCGGGCACGAGCTTTCCATTTTCATTTGGGTGGCTCAACTTTTATGAATTCCTCTTCGTCTCCTTCTCCTTTTTCTTCCTTTTCTTTTCTTGCCCTCCTCGTTTTCCTGGCAACTGCACGCTACGCTTCCGCGTGACGCGTCACGCGAACCTTTTTACTCGATCGTCCCGTCGGCCAATTTTGAATTACGACTCGCGGCGCTTATCGGCCGCTCCTTTCCGCATTTTCCTTGTTTACGCTCCGAGAAAAGGTGCCGAGGGTTTTGCTGGATTTTGCTGTACGCCGTACGCGGGAGGGACCGAACTGAGAAAAAGTCGGAGAGAGAAGCGATAAGAAGAAAAGCGGAAAGGTGCGCAACGAGAGCTGGAGGGAGACCGAGCAAAAACGGACGGGAACGAGTGAAGAACGAGCGAGGCTGATTGATTAATGTTTTTTTATTACCTCAGTTGCGGTACTTCGAAGCAAAAATGATAAGATCGTGCGCGAAAATTTCGTGCTCGTTTCGCACAACGCGATACGAGACGGAGTTCGTAGCGTTTTCTTTTTGTTTTTTTTTTATCATTTATTTATCTCTTTATTTTCATATGTATTTTTAGTATTTTCGTGGTCTTTGGTTCGCGCACGGGGTCTTCTCTTTTCGTATTTTTTGTAAATCTAACGCAAAAGTGCCCGAAAGTTTAAACCGGAGCGTAATAAATTTCACAATGCTCGCGATAATAATCGCGCCCTTCTCTAATCGCTTCCGTTTTCTCGTTCTCCTCTCTTGCTCGCCCCCCTCCTTTCTCGACGGCCGTCGAGCATGGTTTTCCCACTTGGCGCGTTCTCCTCTCGAGAAGAGAAGCGGAAGAAAAGGGCCGAGAGTCCCGGAAGGTCAGGGAGGAGCTCGAAGCGGAGAGAAAAGCTCGAGGACCCGGAGAGGCTGAGGAACGCCCGAGAGCGAGAGGGGGCAACCAGAAATAAGAGAAAAACAGTCGGGGAGGTCAAGAGCAGAAGAGAGGAGGAAAGGCGAACGACAGGGCCGAGAAAAACGAGAAAGCGAGCAACGATGGAGAACGGGAGTAAGGAAATATCAAAAAAGGGCCCCGGGAGTTACGGACGAAGCGAGGAGCCGCCAGGGAGACCGAGACGACGGCGAAACGAGCCGTGTAATATTATTAAGGTAACTCTCAGCGGCAACAAAGTCTACGAGCGGGTCAACGACGGGCTGATTTATTCGCTGGTTCCCTCCTACCGAGGCCAGCGCTCGAAAATAAAAGGTAGCCAACGAGGAGAATGGAAAACGGTTACGGAGGTTAGGCCAATGACGCGAAAAGATTACGCACGGGCCACGGGAGCTCGAGGGCGAAACGCCCCACCTTCGCGCGCGCCGCTCCCGTTTCTTCGAGCCTCGCTCGCCCTTTTCCCTTTTCGAATATCCCTCCGCTAGGGGCTTTTTAAAATCGCCCGAGGCTTCCAAACGCCCCCGTAACCGAATCCTTCTTGGCTTCCTCGATGACCTTTTAAACAGATGTTATTCCTGGCCTAAAAAATGCCCTTTTAAACGAATCTTTCCCGGGCTGCGGTACGCCCGTTCCAAAGTCTCCGAAATCCAGTTTTAACGATATTATTTCTGGGCTCCGTTATTCGCAACCCTTGGAACGTCCTTTTAAGGAAACTATTCCTGTCGGCGAATTACATCTCGCAAGAAGATTCGATCTCCGCTATTTTTCAAAAAGAAACTTTCAACCCCAATGTCCCAATTTCCCCCGTCGTATCCCATTCTAAACGAAGCCCGGTTCGTATCGAGGCTGAGACGAGAGGAGGACCGTCGAACTGACTCTCGAGCCGTACGCTCAGCAGAATTTCATCGCTCCAAGATCTTTTTGTTCTTCGATCCCCCGGCATTTGAGGAAAAATGTCGGGTTCCGGGTGCGAGCTGGAACAAATCGCCAACAACGAAAAGAGGTCGAGGAGAGCGCGTTTTTACTCGCGTCGGGCGTACTTTTGTGGTTGGCGCGGCCGTGGGTGTAGCGAATAATCTTCGTGACGAGAATAATTTATCGTGACCCTTTCACGACCGTCATCCTTCAATTCCCGACGTGGCGAAAGGTGGCGCCTTTTTTCGTTGCTTTTTCGCCTGAACGTCCAAGAGACGCGATTCCCGTATCTCGAGCGTAGGCCATACGGTGACGTTACCTCGCCGCGTCCCAGCCAGGATCGCCGCTCTCGTCAACGACGAAATTCCCATTTGTGAAGGCTCGCTGAAGAACCGGAGCGACGAAAAGTCCCGCGAATCGGACGAGGGTGATGACGAAAGAAAAGTTGATTCTTGCGACCGTCGCGAATCTGTTCTCGCTGATTTTATCCGGTGTACTCCAGGTTGGAACATTTCGCGCGAGGCGACAGTTTTTCCAAGCTGCTGTTGAATATTCAAGGAAATCTCGGGAGTGGTACGCACGGGAGGCTAGTGTCAATAGATGTAAGCAGCTTTTACGGACTTTGCGTATCGATCCCGTCTCGCCGGCTTCAACGACTAACCCTCCTCCGAGTAGAGCTCCCTTCAACATTGTTACGGGTCTCGGTTTCTACCGGAACACGACCGTACGACACTCCAGCCTGTTACCGAGACAGAGCCGAGGCGAATCCCCCGGAGCCGGAGAGGTACGACTGAAATATTGGCTTCGCGAAAAAGCTGCCAAGAATCGTTGCGCGTTTCCTTCGTAGCCGAGCGCAGCCGAGTGCCACCGCGGAGCAGTCGTCTCCGAAGCTCGATAGGTCCGGCTACTCCCGCTGTTAATAACAATCTCCCGATGTTGAGTAACCTTGTTCGGTGAGGTAGAAATCAAATACCGCGCGATCTAAACTCTCACTCTTCTCGGGTCTCGATCACCCGCTGGAAACCCCGGATAGTCGTCAAGATTGCGTCATCTCGGGGAGTCGATGAATTTTCGATGAGACGGTAACTAACTTTAACGCGACGGAACGAGCTCGCAGCGGCCATAGCTGCGGATAACCGACCGGAAACTCCGGACTGTCATCGGGATCTCGCTGTTTCAGCTGAAAGCCACTTTTCGATCAATAACGATACTCGAACGCTAAAAAAACGTTGCCCAACTCGGTCAGTTTTCCGCTGTCTTTTGTCCCGAGGTGGCTCTCCGATGCCGCGTCGCTTCCACGATCGACGAGGTAACCGTCTCTGTTGGTGAGAAACCGATGTACGAATCGAATCGAGTTGGTTCGTCTCCGCGGCAAGTCCGGGTAACGTAAAACCGACGCTGTTCCCACCAAAAGGGATCAACGGAGGGACGAGAAGAGAACGGGGACGCGGGAATACGTCGGGCCTGGAAATTCGCTCGGAGACTTTGAAACATCATAGAGCTGATAATAGCGTTGATTCAGGGGGCGACGCGTGCTTCCGACGACGATGCGGGAAAACACTTGGATATTGGATGAACACAGCTGGAAGCGAGTCGGGCGGTAGTCGGCGGTGATGGTTGGTACACGCCGCTCCGTTCCTAACCCTAGCGACATTAAAGCTCCGCGAAGTTGGCGAGGGAGGCCACGGAAGGGGAGGGTGCGGGACGGAGGGTGGCGCGAAAGGCACCCCTGGTGGGATCGCGGCGGTGGTGCGGTTGGCGTGCCACTCGGTAATACAAGGTAATTCCCCGAGCCTCCCTTGGTAACAACCAGCTGTTTCGTCGGGCTGCCGACTCGCGGTACATCCCGATCCTTTTACGGGCTTTGACGATTTTCACCGTGCGTGGCGGTGCGCTCGCTAGAAAAGGCACGGCAAGACGAGAAATAAAAGAGAGGAAGGCTATAAAGGCAAAAGAGGAGTAATGATTGATGCGGCGCTGGAACGGAGGCTGGAACCTCCGCGGCTCAACCGGAGGGACCTCAAACGGACTCGACTCTTGTTCATTTAGCCGACGTTTACCCGTTACCGTCTCCGCAGCGCTTCACCGGAATATAAATCTTCCTTTTCTTCTTCAAAGTACTTTGCGCTATGCATTAAAGATACACAGCAGCGAGGTTGTCGTTCTCGAACTGGAATTATTTAAAATCTTTAATTTTTAATATTTCTTTGGCAAAAGACGGAAAGAAGTACGCGTGCGATTTTTTTTCTCACTCTTGTAATTCCTTGTTTCGACGCTTGCGTTAAAAGTTGCAGTTTAGTCGGTCGCTGGTCATACATTCGCGTAACAAGTTCGAGTCGCCGACGGGCCACGATGGCTCGATCCAGCACTGGATTCATCAGCGGAACGTTTATTTTCGAAACGCATTTTTTTCGTCAACTCCGGTCATCCGGTAAAGCTTACCAAGGGTGCGGAAGGTAAATAACTTGGAAGGAGTCGTTTCAACAACACCCTTCCCTCGTATATTTCCTCCGTAACGCCCATCGGAGGGTGAACGAGGAAGTTTCATTATTTCCCCCGATTGTCCACGACGTAGCTTTTCTCTCCATTAACGCCGTTATCCCGAGGGTCCGGAAAAAAAAAACATCCCGCTCTCTCGAACTATTTTTACGTGAGCTTTCACGATTCTTGCTCCACGTTGGGAAGCTACCGATTCGACGGGGTGGATTTTTGGGCGGCTCCTTTGGCTTCGAGACTCCTTTCCACTCGTTACGAATTTGAGCAAAGGGGGCGACGGCCAAAGGGGATCAGCCAGGAGGATGTACCGTTTCTCGCGTCTTCAATGATGTTTTACGAACTTCCGGAACGAGCGGGAGCCGTTGGTCCCTTCGGCGAGAGAATTACATTTCTCATCGTTAATCCTGGATGTGCCGGGGTGAAATAGGATCTTCCATCTCGAACTTAATCATCCAAGTATCCCTGAAGTGCTCGATAAACCAACAACTGTAATTCGACCGAGAGCAAGCCGGGTTCTCGGTTGTAACGTCGTCAAAACTTGGGCTCGCGATCGCTTTATTAGCGCGGCAAAGTTACCGCGTTTGTCATGAAAATGAAACAAAACAAATCCGAAGGAAAAAATGGAGAACCGGGGACGAAGAGTCTCGTCGAATCTGAACGAATCCTATTACCGCAAGGAAATCTCTTTTCTTTTTGTTTCGTTCCGGATAGCTTTGGGATCCTTTCGTTCGAACTTCCAATATTGCGGTCTTTCCTCGCGAACCCTTTCCCAAATCGAGTCTCGTAGAATCCATTGAGGATCATCGAATTACAGAGCGGGATCGCGCGTCCGAAAGGATCGCTCAACGGACTTTGATCGTTCCAACGGTAGCTGGGTATGATTACGGGGCAAAGAATTCTTTTTTCTTACTTACGACAGAATTTTGAACGCGTCGACTTCCGCACAACTGCCGAACGATCGATCCGATTAGAGGGGTTTTCGCGCTCGAATCTTTGCCCGGATCGCGTTCACCGTGCAGGTTTCAATTAACGTTACTTTCTCCGATAGTCGATCGTACCCCGACACTTGGAATCGAGTAGCTGTTCCCCGTTCCCCGAAACGAATCGGTGTTTCGGTAATTCCTCGCGCATTCTCGGTATTTCGGTCGTGGCTCTCCGCAATTACGACGACCTTAGCGCTAGACGAATCGTCTCAAGCTTGGATCTCCGCTCTTCGTCGGGATCCCTTTCGGTCTCAGCTGGAAATAGCCACGCGTGGCAAGCCGATGGGAGAGAAGGCTGCGGGGAGGAGATCAAAAGCAAACACGCCCGTTCTTGATTACTGCCAGTCGCCACGAATTTCTCCTTGGGGTTTCCCTCTATCCGGCGCTTTGTTTGCTCGGTCCTCGTTACATTCGCAGTGGCGGAAGATAGGAAAATTGTTGGAACGTTGCGAGATAGGTGGTGGTGGTGTCGGCGGCGGCGACGACGACGACGACGACGACGACGACGACGACGATGGTAGCGGTGAACGAACGAATCACCGTTCGGGGATGTGGGGACGAGGATACCGAGCGTTCGAGTTCCAGAGGCGAAGAAATCCGGAGCGAGCGCGCTCTCTTCGCCGCACAATGGAGAAAGCGAGGGCACTTCCGAGTGAATCTCGCGATCGCTTATCTCTCGGTAGGAGGTTTGGCGAACGTTTCGTCGCCCGGAGGGAACGAAATTCTACAGTGGGGAGGATCCAACGCGCGGGATCATCGGGGGTTCCGTCCTACCGAGGCCCGTACGGATAACGTTTCGAACTCGTTCGGGTTTTACGAGGTTTCGTCATCGACGCCCGTCCGGAAGACTCAAACTTCCACGGGTCGGATCGAGACCCATCTGGGTTACGACCGCGACGCGTTGGGGTTTGTTTGGGTTTGTTTGGGTCAGGCCGTTGAGGCTCGGGCAACGGCTGAATCTGGCTTTGAGAAAACACCGAACACAGCCAGAAACGAGGAGACGCGTGAAATCGTGGCACGATTGATCTTTCGCTCCTTGCCTCTCGTCCTCGTCTTCGTCTTGGACGGAAACGAGAGTGGGAGTCCGGGCTGAAGGATGAAATTGAGTCGGCACTGATTAGACATTGCGGGCGTGCCGTCCTGCCGTGATGGTTCGTTGGAATTTACTCGGCATAGCTGGGACAGCTGGCGTCACCTGAATCCGACTCACCGCGTTCCCATTCTCCTCGTCCCCCGACTCTCCCTCGCACGCGCGGAGCCACGTATACGTGTACGTTCGTGTCCGGCGATCACCCGTCTCGACCAAGTATTTCTCGGATCATGGCTCGCCTGAGGATCATTCTTCCCCTACCCCCCGCTCCGCCGCTTACGCGCCTCTCTCGCTCCCTCGCCGTCGCCCCGTTGGCTCGAGCGGTCGAGTCTCGTCGTTGTCGTCGCGTTATTACTCAACGCTGCGAGTATTGAATCTTTCTTTTTCGCTCTCGGTTCCCAGATCACGCTTGGGCTTTTAACGTTACGCGGGACGATCGGGACCGAATGAAATTCGTTGGGGAAGGTGGGTGCCGACGAGGAGACTCGAGACCAAGACAAAAATATTTCGGCGTGTATTCGAAACGCGTCGCGGCCGTCGTTGGAAGACATTTTTAGAAGGGTCGTTCAATGACGTCGATTCGGCGCCATTTTTACGACTGTCCGTAACGTTGTTCGATTATTTATTGTTCTTGCGCTTATCCTTGTTACGACGATATCATTGTTGTTGTTGTCTTTTCGGCTGTGATGATAATGATAATAAAAAAAATGATATTAAGAATAACAATAACCACAATAATAACGTTGAGCCAAACAACGATGATAGCAATAACGATTATTATTACGCGACAATTATACAAATAATAATTATCGTAATAACGAGAGATTCGTTCGGCCGAGTAAATTGTAACGAATGCCGGCATTAATTGCGTTTTTCTCGTACAAATGTTTATTCCCTGGAAGTACAGGTTTCGTTCGTCGTCAAGCTTCAAGAGACGACGGACTTTTACGATTAAGCCCTTGAGAATAAAATTGCGGGATGAGAATAATACGTCACCGTCCGTATCGCTGTTCGCCGAGGGTGTCGGAAAACGATCGAATAAAATATGCGTGTTCGAGAAGCAGCGCGTACAGTTAGGTTCCGTTAGGTATACGCGTTAGGGAAATCTCCCCTTTCGAGGAAGGTTTACGCGAGCCAGCGTACGTTCTCTTCCTCCGTAGTACCGGTTTGAGCATTTTCCGCGCGTAATATTGCAATTCCGAGCTGAGCGGACGAGGGGAAAGCGCGCGGTACGCGTGTACGCGGATACGCGGGGGTTTGCGAACGATCGGGATATTCCAGGTAGGAATTCAACGAGAGGAATAGCATTTAGGACGATCGCGTTCCAAGTCCGCTTCGAGAAAGCTCCTACCCCTGGTTGACCGAGTCGGTCGAAAGCCAGCCCTGCAACCCCCTGGGTCCGAGCACCGAGCGAAGCGGCCTCGCGCGCGCGATCGGTGCCGTTCGCTACTCGGGGAAAGATAACCCCCGGGCGATCGCGAGAGACCCTCGAGCGTTCGTGCCGATAACGGGAAGCCGTTTCCCCAAACCGGGGAAGACTATCCCGGAGGTTGTCTTCTCTGGTTCGGGGAAACTACCCGCGGGGGCAATACGGACCTTTGCTCGGATCTTTAGTACCCTCGGGGGCTGTCGATCCGAACGCGGACGGACGAGCTCGAGGTCCGAGCTTCCGTCACCCCCGGGGGCGTGAAGAATTATCCAACCGGAAGCGAGCAGCTCTCAACGGACATTCGGCGATGGACGGTCGTGCGGCTTGCCGCGGGTGCAGTTGCGGGACAACTTTCATTTTTCCAAAGTAGACGGGTCGACGGGACTCCCTTATAATCGGAGTTTCGTTGCCCTTTCCAGGGGGATGACGAGCAACTTTTCAACCGGAGGTGAGTAGGGCTTCGGTGACTTCCGGTGAGCCGATCGGTAAAGTTGGGTCGAGCCAGGCCCGGGCCCTACCGACGCGTCGGGGATGAAAACGTTTGGCAAAAGGGGTTTGTTATTGGACGAAGGTAGTTCGGGTTGGTAAGCTTTTCCCGGACCAAATTCGCGCCGACTCGTGTCTCTCGCGCGCATACACCGAGAAGGTCCGGCGTCTTCTCAGCCGAGGATCCAGCGAGCACCGGGCTCTCCCGGTAATCCGTTTCATCCCTTACGCGGATTACCCAAGGATTTCCATGAACCGGCCATAGTTCTGAGGGTATTCCTGAGATAATGGGACGCCGGAAGGAGAGTATCGAACGATGAACATATATAGCGAAGAAACGATACGGTATCACGCTCTTCCCCCCCCCCCCCCGCCATCTCAAAATCCTCTTCAACCCCGTTGCTATTGCCAGATCCCGTCACGCCAAATTGAACTTCCCCCGCATCCACGCGCTCTCACCTAGATGCCGTTTATCCGGCTCGTCCAACGAATCAAGAGTGACGGCGAACGCGAAAAATTGATCGAGTCCGAATTCGATGAATCGTCCGTTCCCCGAATCTCTGACCCCGCCCTCCTCTCTCGACGCGTCCCGTTTCTCTTTATCTTCCTTCCCTTTCGATGCTTCCGTTTCCCCGTGTACTTTTGGTTGTTTGTTCGCTCTCCCACCCTCGAGAACCGTTACGAGAATGGCGGATGGCGGGCAAACGATCCGCCGATGACTGGCCGACGCACGAGCTCCCTCCCGAGAGGGAGCTTATCGTCCAAACGGTTCCAACAGGGAGGGGACCGTCGACGCTTTTTTAAAAAGTCTCTCGTTGTTTGTTTGGGTTTGGATGAAAAGAGATCGGGAAAGTACAGAGAGCGAGAGAGAGAGAGAGAGAGAGAGAGAGGGAAACACGGTCGCGTATCGCGGAGGGACGTTCCGAATTCTGTGTATCCACGGGACTTTGACGGCCGTCCGGCCGTTTCGAGGACGACCCGTGAATATTCTTTGAAAGGGAAGCGACGCTTCGGGGACGGCGTACTTTTGAAATTACCTTCGCACGAACATCCTTCCGTGGAATATCAGAGGTTCTTTTCCAAGGGACCGCGTCGAGCCAACGTTCGATACGGGGACGTTTGGTCACTTTGAGGCCAGTCCTTGAAATTCCGTGTCCTCAAAATCGTCTTTACTCGAGTATTTATATATTTACATGATACACGCGCGCAGCACTTCCCCGGTGTGCTCGCCGACCATATTTTTCCAACCGATGACAGAACGCCGGCCGACGGGACGGCTAACGGAATTTCAAATTTTGGTAGCTCGCCAAATTATCGTCGCTTCGCTCCTTCACCCTTCCTCTCGTTTCTCTCTCTCTCTTTCTTTCTCGCTTTGTTCCCTTGGGTCGCTCTCTCTCTCTTTTCCTCCACCCGCGTCTCTCACCCCCATCGACCGTCTCTTGTTCGTTGTCGCGCGCCGGGACGCTTTTACCCGCAAACATACAGACATTGTGTACGAGGGAGACGGTTGGTACGGATCGGAGAATAGGAAGAAGCGAAGCGAGCGAACAAAAAGTTTGCCGTGTGTGCGAATATGTCGCAAGGGTGGGGGGACGGGGCGGAGGGAACGGGGGTGTCCGCGTGAATGGGACGTCGCGACGGCGAAACATAACCCGGTTTTCCTAGCATCGATTTTCCCGCTACTCCCGGTCCCCCGGAAGAAAGGGACCGAGAGGGAAGCGGAGAGAAGGGCAAAGGCGGACAGTCGCGAAGCGAGAGGGACGAAGAATCGCGGGCAACGTGCGCGCGATCGCGACAAAGAGTCACTGGTAAATAAAAATTGGGGGACAGCTCAGCGGCTTTGCGACGCGCGCGGACCGAGGAGGATCGATGAAAAAAAATCGGAACGCGCGAAAGAGAGAGCCGGAGGGAGAGCGAGAATGGAATAAGAAGACAGGAAACGAGGAAAAAGAGACCGGCAGAGAGAGAGAGAGAGAGAGAGAGGGAGAGCACAAAAGAATCGGGAAGAAGGAAAGGGCGAGATAAAAAGCGTTCGAACGGCCATCGTTCTCTTTCTCTCGTCCGATTCGCGAAGCAACCGAGAAGAGAATCGTGCTCGATTCTCCGTTACTTTTTCACTCGCAGCGATGACGCGGCGCGAGATCGCGCGGCGCGTCATACGGGAAGGGAGTCCCGTCTATCCGTACCGGCTTCGATAGGGGATCGAGAGAGCAAGAGAGAGAGAAGGTATTCACCGATAGATCGAATCCTCAACGAGCGTAGATGCATCGTCGTCGATGAGATCCCCTGCCTTCCAACCAGTTGCGATCAATCGAGCCCCGTCTATCCGTATGTGCGCGCCCGTGTGTGTTTACGCGAATACGCGTACAGGGAGCTTCGTTATTCCGCGAAAAGAGCGGATGACGGTACCCGACTGTCATCGTTTCCTATGAACTCGAAGCTTCGAAAGCCCTCGAGAGGCGTCTCCTCCGCGAACGCGATCCACGTGTATTCGTGGGCGATAAATTTGTGTCGGTCTCGCCCGACGGTAGCCGGTGAGCCCTTACCGAGGAAGGGCTTTAACAAGCTTGCCTCCGAGCCTTCGCCGTTGGATTCCAATAATTTTCAAGACGAACGATGACTGCAAAGGTACCCCCGGTCCCCTCCTCCTGTCTTATTAAACCCAACAAACTCAAAGACGAACGTTCTTCTCCCTCGTCCGTTCGAGCCCGAAACGAATTTTTCCCTTTCTCCCCTGTTTCTTTCGCGTTACTTCGAACCGGCCCTTGGATTCCTTCGAGCTAACTACCGGCTTCCTCGTGGTCTTTCGATAGGTACGAGAAATATTCATTCACGAGAGTATCACGGAATTCTCCGTTGCGGACGTAAAAGTCCGCAACGGCCATCTACCCTCGAAAGTAAGTACACGAACCAACGAGGAGAGGGCGGCGCGGCGAAAGAACGAAGGGACGAGGGTGGAAGAGTCTTCGTTGGTGGATTCGTCATTGCCACGTAAGGGCCGGTTCACTTCGCATTTATATCGCGTTTATACGGGGCTGTAAAGTATACGGTGGTGCAAAGTCACCGTCACCCCTTCCTCTCGGGGCCTCGATGGACGCCGAAGGCCTCCGAGGACCATTCGTTTTATAATTTATCGCGGACTCGAAGACTCGAACGGATACCTCGCCGGGTTGAGGAATCAGGGGGGGGGGGGGTTCAAGGGTGACGACGGCAAAAAAAGGGCTGACTGCGGAAGGGAGCCGATGTCTCGAGGACGAAAGACGGATAACTGTCGGTGGTCTCGTCGTTGTTGGCGTTCCGAGCCGGGATGTAACGGAGAACCGTTAAGGCTGACTGGGTAAGACGCGAGCGGTTGCCAGAGAGAGAGAGAGAAAGACTCGAAGCTCGTAAAACGTTTCGCGCCTCGTAAATATAAGGGTGAACGTCGTCTCCAGGTATTTTTCACAAGAAACAACCCCGTAAGATCGAGGACGCGTCTTCAACCCAAAGTACAGTAATAGTCGTGAAATTGGACGGGCCGGTAAGGGCGAAAGGGGGTCGCGAGAGTCACGCGTAGCCTGCGAGGGTGACGCGTATTCCCCACCCCCCCAAACCCCCTCCCGTCTTTTCCTCCTCTCGTAAACGTCTCGCGATCGGATCAAGGGCTTCGTTGCGACGGTGACCTTCAATTATTTTCGTAGGTCAGCCCACTCGCGATTTATAGAATTCGATGGCCTTCAATTTTGATTACTCGCGCGGAAATACTTATATTTTTCCTGAGAACCAAAGGGAAAGGTTCTCAGGACAAGCCCTGGACGAAGGCGAGAGGAGAAGCGGACGAAGAACTTGGCTCGAGACCAAACGGACCCCTCGACGCTTTTGCGCACTTTCAGGGAGTATTCTTCGCAACCGTATTTTTGTTATTCCATTTTTACCGTTTTTTCCTTTTTCATTTTTAGATAGATGTAAAATATGTAAATTGGTGCTCGTATACTCGATGCTTTTTTCATTTGTTCTCGTCGGTGTTGATATTACACGTTTGATCATTTTAGTGCGCGATTTTTCTAGACAGGGTCGTCGAATTTGACGTCAATTATTCTTGCAAGCGATCATTTGAAAAAAGCATTTTATTAAATAATGCGTTACGCGCGTGCCTTTTAACATCGCCTATTTTTATAATCGCAATTTATCGCCGTCACGATTATTATCAATAAATATATACGAAAGTATATATTTATAGATAATAGATATAGGTATAGATGAAAGTACGAATACGCGAGGCCAGGAACTCGGCGTTCGCGCAACGAGCTCGCGGTCCGCCACTCGAGACGAAGCCTCGTCGTTCTCGGGGCTGCGTCATCCTCGGCGCGAAAAGTCCCGGTTCCTTCGGGCTCCTTTCGGCCCTCGAAACTAAAGGCTCCCGCGAGGAGAGCGAAGGGAGGAGCGAACGGGCGTTCGAGCGCGAGGGCTGACACCTTGAAAATTTAGAGTCGAGAGTTCGGGCGAAGCGTGCCGTCGAAGCAGGAATTTTCACGGGAGACGAATGAAAGAGGACGGCCAAAAAGGTTGGAACGCGACGAAGGGCGCGTCCGGACATCGAATTCCCGAAGAACGATCGAGGTAGAGACATCGGATACGAGTATCCGCGTTGATTCGCATCCCGAGGAAGAGAACCGTAACGAGTACTCGAGGGACAAAGGGTCGAAACGAGGGGTCGGGCCTGAAATGTAGAGTCGATCGATACGACTCGGACGCGAGTCCTCGGTGAGTCGCGAAAATCGCGCCGCGAGAAAACGGGGCCGGTCACCCCTGAATCAGGAGCGTTGACGTCGACGAAGTTTGGAAGACGAGGCTGTCGGAGGAGTCGGCGGGGCAACCGGGGTTCCGGCCGAATCGATAAGTTTGCGTTGTCTCGTGACCCAAATCTGTTGGAAGAAAGGACGCGCGGGTCGTAAACGCAAATGTAACACGGAAGGGAGAGCGCGCGTACCGGTGGAAAGATCGAGGAGACTCGATCTCTTCGCGCTCGTCTTTTCTCGGGCTCGAAGCCCCCCTTCCGCACCTTCGAGCCCGAGGATCGCGGTGCTTCTCTCAATTTTTCCTACCGACTCTCGCAACGGCGATCTATTTCACGTATTTTCCTTCCTCGAAACGGGCCGGGGTTCCGGATGGAAAGCGAAGGGGCTTCGGGGTAAAGCCGAGCACTCCCTTTTCGTACACTTATTCATAGTTTCTCGTGTACGTCGGCCACTCGGAGGCAGCGATACTCGTAGCAGAAATACAGACGGGGTTGGCTCGGAGGGTCGGAAAGAAGGGGTCGAGGGGAAAGCCGCCGCGGGGCTTGTACATTTTTCATAAATAAATATCGCGCTCTCTCGGCGAGAGGAAAGGGCAGGGAAGCACGGAAAACCGGAAACTACGATTGCGTTCACCAGCGAGCGTCCCTTATCGCGTCCGGCTCCCGTACGTGCTCCGCAAGGGTGGGGAGTGCGAGGACGCGGAGGACGCGAAACGTCTCGCGTGTTTATTCCTGAGTGAGTCTCCGGAAGTACCGCCGGAATCGAGGGAATCTCGAAAATCGCGGAAAACCATCCCTCCCGGTCTGCTCGACCCTTCGGCGTCTTTACCCACCCCCGTTCAATTCCACCAAAATCGAACCAGGCGACGCCGTAAAAGGTATCACGTCCGAAACGGAAATGTATCTTCTCCGCCGGGACACGCCGAACCCTTTATTCACCCCGTACCACCCTTTTTGCTATTCAAGTACCCTTATTCTTCGTATACGTCGAGAACGTACACGAGCGCTTTCGGGATTTCGAAAGGAGACGAATTTTCCCCAAACGTACACGCCGATTCGTTTTTCAATCGCGTAAATACGGCGGTATCGAATCGTCGATGAAACAATTCTGTGTTGCTTTGTGATTCGGTGTCCGGCGTATCGTCGATCGTTTTTTTTTTAATTTTTTTTTGCGTTCGAGTACAAAAATACGAATAATTTTTTTTATTTTCGTACCGTGGCAAAGGACACGGTCCTGATACTCCGCGAAATCACACAGGTATTGAACCATCAAAAATAAGAGAAACGATCATTTTTGAGGAGGAGAAACGAAAAATCGTGTAACGAAGGACCTTTGAATATTAATACGAAGGGCTCGCGTATCAACAGGTGTCTCGCTGCTCACCTCGCTCAATTACCGAATAGAAGGTTTTGAAAAAAATGTCGATTTTCCTTCAACCGCTCTACCTTTCGACCCTATCTCCCTCCCCCTCGCCGCTGTGACGGAATCTCGAAAATTGCTAAAATTTTGAACTTTCGTGCAAAGCGAAGCTCGTTCCCAGCGACAAAGTTTCATAAACATAAATAGAGACATAACCCGCGCGCGTGGATTCTTCGACATGGCAAAACTGCAACAATTAGTGGTCGGTCCAGGTAAAACTGTACAATCGTGTGCCCGAACCTTTCGTCTTTCCTCGACCTCTGCTGCCCCGCACGGTTTCCTTCACCGAGCCAACCTCATTTTTATTGCACAACTGTACGACACACCGTGACCCGGTAACTTTGTCGGTAATTGACTTTTCGTTAAAAGGAACCTAAGAGAGAGAGAGAGAGAGAGAGAGAGAGAGAGCGAGAGCTTAAAAGCGAGTAACTTTGAACCACGTACAAAACTGCAATCGTTGCCTCCGAGTCTGCTCGTTTCCTCGGTTTTTCTTTTTCGTATGTACAATGTTTTCCTACTCCCCTTTCGTTTCTCTTTCCGCATCCTAATAAACTCCACGCTTTTCCTCCGAGTTCCTGTCATCTGTTTTTTTAGTATTCCCCCTCCCCCCCCCCCCCTCTCACCGAATGGCCCTTTTGCACGAAATCACCCTACAGACACTCCAGTCCGCTTTGATGTTCATGGATTCCATGAAAAAAAAACTCGAGTCCCTCTCGCTTTTTCGCTTTTCCGGGTTCCTTGTAAATGTCGGATCATACAGAGGTTGAAAAAGTGGTGGTTGCTGATCACCAGTGGCAGGGCTTTGGAAGATCTTACGTAAATGCATAAAAGAGGAAGAAATCTCCGACTTCTTCTCGAACGTTTAATAAAAGTCTGGTTTGCACCTTTCCGAGTCATATACCCTCCGCAACTTCCTTTTTTCAAGTCTCGGGACGCCTCGGTTGACGCGGTTGCTTGTTAATTGTGGAATACGCTACCGAGACTAATTAAAAGTTGTAATTCGTTGTAAGCGTCTCTGCCTCGTTCCCTCGTCCAGCAGCGTCTTTCCTCCTCCTCGCGCTTGGGCGGTTCAGGGGCTGTTGGAGGGGACGGCGGTGGAACGGGGCCGGAGGAGGAATACAAAGTGGAATTGTACGGGGACAACGGAGAGAGAGAGAGAGAGAGAGAGAGAGAGAGTTAAAGCGAGAGGGAAGCGGTGAGGGTGCGAGATGGGGAAAAAGATAGAGGTTGAACGAGCTTTCTCAAAAGTGCAACTACCCTCCGAACTCCTCGCCAATTTTCTTTCATCCCCCGTTCGAGATAGAGCTCCGCAGTCCCCTTGCCGTCTCTTTTGTGTGATCCGCGTGCGAACATGATTTCGAAGACGTTAGAGTTCGGGGACGGTCCTCCCAATGGCCAATTGTCCTTGGACTCGACGTTTCGCACGCTCCAATGTCTTCAATTAATCTAGAAAGAGGTTAAGGAGAATAAGAGGAGTAAGGGTGAAAAACATGTTTCCCGGTCTCTTTCTCGTTCGTTTTTTTTCATGCTCCCCTCCTCGCCTTGTCGCGACAATTTATATTCCAACACGCACCAGACGACTGCCTTGTTAATTTGAAAAGTCTGCAATAAAAACGGGTTGCCTCCGCACCCACGTCCCTCAACTTCCCTTTCTCTTCCTTCACCCAGTGGGCTACGGGTTCCTATCCCTTTTCGCGGTACTCGGTGCAATCAAACTTTGTTCAGTGCTACTTTAGCCAAGAGTCGTACCGGAGTGTCCCACCGGAACTATAATTAAAACAAAATCTACCGGGACATTCGGGGTGGATGTAGAGTCTTAAGTTCGTCTATGACGAACACGCTGGAACCTTTCGACGCACATTTTTTTTTCTCTTTTATAAGTATCGAAAACGTCCGTTTAATCGCAAATTTTCAGCTGATTACGAATATCAACGAATTTTCGGCGAAAGCACCGCACACAGCAAAAAAAATCGTGATTTCAGAAGTTTTTTACTATTTTTTCACGGAAATGTTGGGTTTTCGGGGAAATAAATGGTATATTTGTGTTCAGGGGACAAAGTTACATCGAAATGGACCAATAAAAAAAATATTTAAAATCGAAATTTTTTTTGAATTTTTAGGGTAAATTTGTTTTTTCACTTAATCATGGATAACTTTTTTTCCTTTGGGATTTGGCGCTCCACTTTGCGCTCGATGTTTTCGCAACGATTTTCTCTTCAAATTGCTTTTTTAATCATTAAAATCCGATGATTTTTCGATTTTTGGCAGAATTTCAAAGTTGGACCATCGATTTTTGCAAATTTTT
>JAPYZI010000806.1:0-42501 GCA_030523105.1 Ophioninae sp. A BG-2022a
AAAAAAAAAAAAAAGAACGGACGAACGCACAGGTACCCTGGTTAGAAACGAACCGAAAAGAAGGTAAAAAAGAGAGAGAGTAAGAGAGAGAGAGAGAGAGAGAGAGAAAGAAAGACTAGACTGGATAGTCTGCGAAACGAGTCAGCTCTGCACCGCCCTTCTCGTCCGACGTAGTATCCGATATATCGTTCTCACACGGTCGTTTTCAGTCTTCCGAAAAGTCCCAACGGGACTACACGTACGTTTCACTTTTTGTCCTCGCACGTGTCCACCTTCAACACTCCCCGAAACGTTTCGAGAAAAAAAAACGAATACAAAAACAAAACGGTTCTGTTTTTTTTTTTTTTTTTTAATCATGCCGGGAGTGTTCAAACTTAAATCGAGGCTGGAAGAGTTGAGTTCTCTCACGATCGCCGTCGTCGAGAATCCGGTTTCTTATTTTCTGGAAATTTTGAACTCTCGTAAGTCCAGGATTATCCTTCATATTTCACAGTGGTCAAAATTATCGTGCCGATTTCATTTTGATTCGTGGCCAGCAGGAAAGGGGTTGAAAGACCGTACTCCACAATTACAATGTTTACAGAAAATGAAAATTTTTTATGTGTGAGAGCCATTTTTAAATAAACCCTGTATGACTCAATTAAAAGAAATCACCTTTTGTTTAATTGAACGTACGTTTAATTACTATTACGTATTATTAAAGTTTTTTTCTTTAATAAAAATCATTTTTAAAAAGGTCCCAGTTAAAAAAATCAATTTTTCTTATTATTAAACGTACTTTCAATTAATATAACGTATAATTGAACTTTTAAAAAATGTTAAAACCGTTTTAACTAAAGTAGGCACCGATCGAAAAGAAGCTCTGAACGACGTTTCCAAATGATGAAACGAAGCTCGGATGTTCTTGTGTGTTCCGCCGGTTGATAATATTATTTCTGTGAATCGGGGTGGGGGGGGGGGGGGGGACGCGCAGCAAACCGAGAAAGATAGGTAGAGAAAAGAAATCGCGCGGCGGTATGCAGCGCGAATACCACTGTGAGATGAATGTAATCGAGTTGAATGTACCGTCCGAAAGAGAGAATCGTACTCGAGTAAATGACGCAACTAGGCAAATCTTCGTTACACAGGACGTGCAAGAATTGCACGCAAGTGTAATTCAGAAACCGCCAAGGGCGATTTCCACTTTGCTCGAGAAGCTTCGTTTCGAATTTTCTTATAAACATTAATTAAAGTAGTAATAAAAAACAAACGCCAAATAAAGTGAAAAAAAAAAATATATATATATATATATATGTCATTATTTATTTATTTTTATTGTTATTATATATATAATCAATGATAAAATAATATAACAAATCCTGAATGAAATTAAATAAGCAAATCAACGTCATATAAAATTGTTAACATTTTTATATAAGATACACGAACTACGTTATTATTTCCCTGATTAATGGTAAATTTTCTTTATTTCTATTTCATAATCATAATAAATCTCTGATCACAAATGAAAGCTGACATTTTTTTATAAGAACTGTGTTAAAACGTTTCGATGATTTTTGAGACCCAAATTTCATTTTTAAAAAATATATACTAATAAAATGTTCTCTGTATTCCAACAATGTGGATTTCAATGTATTGCTACGCAGGCACGCCTCCGAAATTTTCTGTTTCATTGACGTCCATAAACTGCCACGGGACTTGATATGACTATATTTAAAAAAATAATCAATACTAAATTAAATTAAGTGGACGCGCGCATACACACACACCCACGTATATTTACTGCATCACATTTTCAATTACTATTTCAACTACGTTATTAATGTCTCGTATCGATTATTGAATTTTATTGGCTACTTTCCGAGCTATTATCAGCCGCATATCATAATGGGTATTCGGTAATGAATACGGTTGTACACGAAACAATAAACACGATTTTTTGTCTTTAAGGGGTTACATCTATTTGGGGTCTCGAAAAAAAAAAACTATCCAACTCCGATTTGTTGTCTAGTTGGTACAAAAGGAACTCATTTTTTTTACAGAAAAATAGATACATCGAAAAGCTGGAAAAAAATCACAAACAAAATACAAAAACATGGCTGGAAGCAAATGAACCGTTTTTCGCGAGGTTTAATTATGAAGTTGATACGAAAGATCCACTTGATTAACCGTTTCCTAAAGTAGAGAAAATTATATGAGAAACACTTAAAGATCATTTACTCGATTTTGAAAAATCGATTATGGTTTTTTAATTCTTATTGGTTATTTAATTATATAATTTCCGTGGTTTTTTTAATATCCATCGAGTAGCACTTTAACCTTCGTTTTCAATGATATTGACGTTTTCATCGTCAGAAGGCAATGATATATATATATATATATATATTTTTTTTTCAATAAAGTAATATTTTTTGTTCAAATTCGAGGTACGAAAGTTATGATATTTCTTTGAATGTATTCTCATTCACCGATTTACAGCAATCCAGCATGATATTTTTTTAATAATAATAGAAATGAAAAATAGAAATATTAATTTAATAATTTTGTATAATAATAAAAGTGAGAAATTGAAAGGTACAATTCCTTAGATTCTAACGATGCAAACTACAAGCCCATCGTCTTAACCTACAATATTATTCCGGAGAAATTACGTTGACCGCAATCGTTATCTTTTTGTTTTGTTTTGCTTTTGCTCTCGAAGATTCGACGTCTTGCCGTCAGAGCGAGCCACGTGCATGTAAACAGAAAAAGAAATTCGGGCTGTTCGTACGCTAGAACTACCGATATCCACCTCAGACACACGGTGTGTCGCTCGCATCGTGGTCTCTTTATTTTTAGTGGCATCCACGCTTGGTTACTAATACTAACTTGTCGGGCGACAAGGCCCGCTCCAAAAATCGCCCGGTGGTGTATCCAAACCAATACACGTCCAGCCAATAGTAAATCTCATCTCTTTCTCCTAACACACCGGGCTTGGGGATCGTACATATCCCCCCGAGAGATTCACCAGTTTACAGTGTATACTCGTATACGCTGGTTCCTACCGCATTGCCGATTCGTTCATCCCACGCGATACCGCGTCATCTGCTCATCTTGGATTATTCGAAGACAAACCGTTTCATAGAAATTTCACTCGAAATTTCACTGATACACCGCCATCTTTCGGCGATATGGGGTGGCTGACTAATATCAATTGCTGCGGTATGCATAACGTCGTTTTCATTACGGTATTTTATTTCGAAAACTCTTCAACATTCCCCTTTAAATAGCTCCAAACCTTACGAACATGTTTTTGTGAATTTTCCGTTTTTGAAGCTTTCAACATCATTGTTATAGTTTATTAGGCATATTAATGATTTTGGTTTTCAAATTTTTCGATTTATCAACGTAATTGTTGTTTTTCTTTGAGTTTGCTTCGGTTTGCTTGAGCTTGTTTGATTTTTTTTTTTGGGTTTATAATTGGCGATTTTCAACAAATCTGCGATGTGTAATTTTCGATGTTAAAAGATATAAGAAATCGTTGAAGAAAATGTTCGTTTCGTGAGAAAGATACAAACTTCAACCACATTTACGAGATATAATATATATGATAAAAAATAGACGCGAAATAATTATCGTAGATATAATTTATAATATCTACAAAAAAACACTGTTTTTAAACGATAGCAAAATATAATCATAACAATCAAATTCGTGATATATATTCTTCATCATTTGTCATATTAAAAACCTCCTCTCAATAATAATTTTATAAGATTACAATTTTTCAACTTTATCCTTAAAATATATTTCAAATATTTTTAAAAGGATCGTAAAAGACAATCAATATAAAATGTGAGTTATTCGAACGTTCCGATGTGTTTATTCGAATGAGAATTATTCCCGAAGCGAACGTTATTTACGTTAATCGTTAAAAGATCATTTCGATTTAGATGTCTCGATCGATAAATTATTCCGAAATTTGAAAACTTATTATCCCTCGTTGAATTATTCGAACTTGACATAAAAACGGTGACTCTTCGTTCGTATATCAATTTTCCAATTTGTGCAGTTCAAAAGATAACGCAAAAGTGAACTCAATATTGGAGCCGAAATATCGAATTAGCCAATGCGTTTCAAGATTTATACTCTACATATATTCAATGACACATCACGATCGTGAATAAATTGGGGCGATATGAATTTCTCGTTGTACGCTGCTGAAATCGAATGGTTGAAGAAATTCTCGTTATAGGTCGCTATCCATATACTAAATATACATCCTTTAATATTTGGAGCACACATGCCCATTGGAATGACGTTTGGAGCGTCCCTTCATTTAGAATCGTGAAGCATTCGACTCAAGTTTCTTCGTTACGATTCAACATTCAACGATCTTTATTATAGTCTCCCTCAGCGGACGCAAAGGAGAATCGGAGGGGGAAGAGATCGGCAGAGTCTTGGGCAGACGCTTTTTTTTTTTCAACGCCGGAAAAATCAATTGACCGGCACAGACGATGTTGAATAGTTCGCAGAGGGGAGTCCCGAGGGCCACGAAACAATCTTCAGTGTGCAGCTCGTTCTATATATCGCTTTAATAAATGTTCCTGGCTACGTACTTTTGCACTCGCACGATCGCTCGTCTTTACACTCTTTCGTGCACTCGATGATATTATTCTCTTTAAAAATAAATCGAAATCGAGCTAAAAAAAAAAACAAACGTATTTTTATTCAGGAAACTTTAGCTCGAGCTCGCCTCGTGACGCAATTTTATAATTTGCAATTTTAATGCGGTGTAACGACAATAAAGAGGTGGAACGAGGAATCGAATCCAAGATATTCTCGATGGGAGTCGGATTATGGTTACGGTTTGCGTTTATAACGATTCACGATTGTAGAGAATAGACCCTAATGCAAATAGTACGAGGGTCAAGGCTTCGTTCTTCAATTTTTCATATTCTCGATATACCTGAACTCTCCTTTTTTACTCAGTATATTTCTCAGCTTATTTCACATGAGGTTTGCTTAAAAAATAAGTTAACTTTTTCTCGAAAAATAATTATTCATCGATATCTATTTTGTCCCCATTAAAGTAATCCCCCTCAGATTACTTTACTATAATACAATTGTGCCGAGATTTACCAGCGATGCGCTCTCTATCTCCTCAATCGTGGCAATTTTGAGAACGGAAATTTGAAAAGTCACCTTACTTTTTGAACAAACCTCATATGCGTGATAAACGTTGCGGATAGCTACGAAAGGAAAACGCCTAGTTTTCTGGCTGCGCTATTTCATTTGTTACAGTACAGTTATGTAATTAGCAATTAACTCCGGTTGTTTACGGACTTCGAATTCTCGCTCCGCGCTCTCTTTCGCATCGCCTTTTACTACTTCACTCAGCCCACCCCCTCCTCTTCCCTTTAAGAAAGTTCTTCAACCGAGGAAGAAGTTGTTATACGTCGTTTCGTCGGATTAATGCTTACTACACTTGCACTTTTACACTTTCCGTAGGATATCGAATGTTTCATTCGACCTTCTCATACTCTTCGTACGATTTTTTTTTTCGACGTCATTGCTCATGCAAAAACGTTTTTTTTCGTATTTGATTATTATTACGTGCATTTATTTTTTGTGGTCTCGTTCTAATAATTTTTAATGAAACGTTTCCCTCCTTTTTCGTTTCAGGCTCGATAATGTTCCACGTGAGGAGAAGGCCGGCCGATTACGTGCCGCGAAAACGAAAAAAGAAACCAGCTGGAAAATGGAGCGAGTTCGATCATAGATACGAGGACGACAGATTGCCGTTTCTCCTTGAGCTGAATCCGGATGGTACGGATATCCCGAACGGCACAGGGGTACGGCATCGTTTGCAGCCAAACGTAACGGAAGTTGGATCGGAAAGAGCAATCGGACCGCAAGCCGTACCGACCCAAACATTAACGCTGACTGGATCTACGGTTATGCCGAGGCATTGCGTTATAGCGTTTACGGAAAACATCGTTACCCTCACTCCTTGTTCGAGGGACGCCCACACTTACGTGAATAATCAGAGGATAACTCAAACGACGATATTGCAGGTGAGAAACGACCCATTTCTTCTGTCGCGACATTCAAAACCCATTATTCATCAAAATTCTCGAAACAACACAAAAAAAACAACTTTTTTTTCTATATATTTTGCTACACGTTTAACCGAGAACTCACCTTAAGAGTCTACTTCAATTTCATAAACGTAAGTTTTCAACTATAGCTATCGCGAGGTTATAAAAACCGAGTACGACGGATATGACGAAGTTATGAGGATACCTCGTTTTATCAACGTTGAAACTCATTGTTCCAAGGCACTCGAAGTAAATGCTTAACGACAGGAAGGCACTAAAGCCAGGGAAATTTAATAACTGAATTACTGCGCCTTGCATTGTCCCGAAGATATTTGAGCAAAGGCTGCACCGAAAAAAAAAGACTATTTTGATGGTGATGAAAAAGGGAATAACCCAAGTCTGTCTGGTACGAAAAGAATTCTCCCCCTCCCCCTCCCCCGCTCCTCCCGAACGTTAATTTTATCTTCGGCGAGGCTGGTCCAACCGTATATACGAGGAGGAGGAAGTTGCATTTACAAGTTTCGCGTATCAGCGAAAAAACGATCGATATCAACTTACATATGTCATTATTGGGATATGCAAGTTGGACCCCTATTAGATTTCAATTAGACGTAATAAAGCGTGTGATCAGATATATAATGTTTAAATATATAGAGAATCATCGTCATTATGATAATTAAATTGTGCCAAGTCAGCTCGTTGCGTCCATTTGTTTTAAGCACTGATTTTCAGTGCTGAACAAATTTTCTTCATTTTTTTCATAATAGAGAAAATCTTCGAAAAAAATCGTGAACCCACGAAGCTCGAGTTTGTATTCGAAATATTTCCCTTGAAAGATAAAAATAGAGGATGCGCGTTCGTATTAAATACGTTGATTTTTCAAAGTATTGTTAAATGAATTTTTTTTTTAATTTCGAAAACTTTTGAATATTCGTTTGGGTTTGTTTGGGATAATGGAAACTCGTTGTTGGCGACTCTTTTAACAGAATGGCGCCGTCATCAAGTTCGGCCGGATGCACACCTTTAGGTTCATAGATCCTGCTCCAGAGGATCGCATAAGGCAACGTCATGACTCCAATAGACAAATGGATTACACTTACGACAGGTGAGCTATCGCTCGATCAGACGAGCTCCACGAATTCATCTGTTTTTTTTTTACCTGTCGACAATTTTCGATGTTACACGCGAATGCTTCGTGCATCACTTAGTGCGTTAGTCCTTTTTTTTTATCGATCTTTCCATTATTGAAGCAGCTACGATAGTTCGAGAAATCATTCAGCTGTAAAACTAGTAGCTAGAATAGCCCGAATGGAAACTCGACCTCCCTTCGACGTTCCGAACGCATAAGATTTACACGAGAAACGGAAATAGACAGATACACGCCTTGACTCCAAGGAGAAGCTGCATTCTTCCATTAGAACCATATGTACGCGTAGTTTTTTTTAAAAACATTTGAAATAATGTCACCACTGAATTATCCGCTGCAAAGTCTCATTAGAATTCTTTCCTCTCTAATAATTTATTTATTTAACTACTTCGACACGTTTATTTCGCGTCTATATACTATTCCCTACCGCAAAGCCCCAGTTCCGTGTCAACAATCCATCTTCGGATCGTTAAACGTTGAATGACAAATTAGTTTATTTTTTTCTTCATCGAAGCTGTATAGGAAGCCTCCTCGATAATGGGTTTAAAGTTTGCATCGTTGGAACGAAACTTCATTCACTAAACTTTGATTTCCTTATTTTCTGTATTTTTCAAATTATTATTGTTTTTTTTTTTTTCAAATTCGAATTCTACATTTCTCAATAAGATTCAACATATTTTTGAAGGTTTTTCGTTACGATTTTTGTACGCAGATCGAAAATGTTAAATAAGGATTTCCGTTGCGTGTAAATGTTGCAAACTTCAATCTCATCCCTAATAACCAACAAGCTTTCATAGTGCTTAAAAATTGATTTTTCTTTCTTTCTGTTTTTGTTTTTTTGCGTTTCGTCACCCTTTCGGATTGTCACTTCCGCTTGGTGTGTGTGTGTGCGTGTATTTGTTATTACCACGCACGTTGCTCGAGTGTAGACGTTCGCCAGACGCTAACAGTCAGGAGGTCAGCTCGGAAAAGTACAGATCAGGCTCGGGAACACCGAACGGAGGGAACAGTTCGAATCCCCCGAGTCCAACGAAATCATCAGCCGCAAGCCCACGTACGTCCTCACACAATGCACAAGCACCCGAGGGCACTCACAATTACGAGACCACCTTTGATCTCGATGGAAACGTGGAGACTGCCAGTCTTACGAGCAGTCGAGATGGCAACAGGTAAACAGACTTTTATACGATATTATTACGAGATACGAAATTTATGAACGAGAATAAAGGAGAATTCCAGGTAAGCTAGGCCAATCCGTCGTTCGATTGGAATGTTTCATAATTAACATTGTTTTTTGTAATCAAGATCGTTTTTCCTACTATATCAATACGTTCAATTTATACTCTTCTCTTCGTAGTCCTGGGCCATAGTTTCAATAAAACATGAAATTGTTAAGGAGAGTTTGATTTTCAAGCCTAAGGTAGTTTTGTGACATAATTTTGATAGCATAACAAAATTATACCACAAAGATAGTACAGAACGGCAATTTGTCGGAAGAATTTGATTGAACCTGTTTTAAAAAGCTATAACCGTTTTTGTTTAATATTCCAATACGCGTAATTTTTACTCCATCATTAGTAGTTTTAGCAGGTGATTTAATACGATTTTAGAATAAAAAGTTGATAAGAAAACTCTCATTTTTCTTCATCATTCGTAGTTTCGTAGCGTAATTACAATCCCACAAGAAGTCTGCAAAAAAACGTCTTTCTTAGCAATGAGGTTTTCCTCCAGGCTATGGAAAGAAAAATTAATGAGAAAAATCGGGACATTCTGACTGAGACATTGGGTCAGTTCATTTTTTTCAACGTCTCTTGCAGAGATTTGCACTTTAGGGAATAAGAATTCTGTGGAAGTATTTCCGGAAGTATTTCGGGACGACGAAATAACACGTTTCCTCTTCGACGTTCCAGGCTTTCGCAGTACGAGCGTCAGCAACAGCAGCAGCAACAGCAACAGCAACAGCCGCGAGGGACGGATCCGATTTTGCCAGCAGTGCTGGAGTTTCTCGAGGAAACCGAGGAAGCGTTTCTTCACGCGGTTATAACTGACGTGGAGCCGTCAGCACCGCAGTTCAAGCTCGCCCCAACGTACACGCTTTATCTGGCAGCGAGATATCGCGCGAGTACGCACTATCGACCAGAATTGCAGCCTACCGAGCGGGCGCATAGGTTGACGGTTATGTTGGCAAAGGTTGCGACGATGATACAGCGAGTGATACAGGACCGTTACATGGACGCTTCTTCATTGGCGCTTTGGCTGGCGAACGGCTCGGAGCTTTTGCACATGTTGAAGAGCGATCGTCACGTTGGAGCTTTTTCGACGCGAGCTCAGGACATCCTCGCGGACGCGGTGCACACGGCGTTCGCTTCTCTCGTGCGTTGCATATCGCTCGAGCTTGCACCGGCAATGTCGCAGTTTATGGCCGACGCGGATGAGCCCGCGAAAGAGGCTGGCGTTCTCCAAATATTTTCGAACACGATGGCATTGCTGCGTCGATGTCGCGTTAACGCCGCGCTCACCATACAACTCTTCAGTCATCTCTTTCACGCCATAAATTCGACCGCGTTCAACGCTCTCGTCTCCAATGGAAATCTTTGCGTCAGATGGTTCGGGCGTAGACTGAAGGCGCGATTGAACGCCCTCGAAACGTGGGCCGAGAGGCAGGGCCTCGAGTTCGCCAGTCAATGCCATTTGGCCACCATTATGCAAGCCACCCACCTACTGCAAGCCCCCAAATACAACGCCGAAGAACTCGCCACCTTAAGCTCGACTTGCTTCAAACTTAATTCCCTCCAAGTACGCGCACTCCTACAAAAGTACCAGCCAGCCGCCGACGAACCGAGATTACCCGCCGAATTGATCGAAAACGTTGTAAGAGTCGCCGAAAGCGTTGCCGATACCCTCGCTCGCGCCGATGGTCGCGAAATACGCCTCGAAGAAGAATCGAGCCTCGCACTCGCTCTCCTATTACCCGAAGATGGCTACAGCTGCGAAGTTATCAGGGGCGTTCCACCAGGCCTCGCCGAATTTCTCATGCCTCTCCAACGCGATGGACTTTGCAGAATGGCAGCCCAACCTACCAGCAGCGGTTATTGGACCATATACATGATCGATCATCACAATAACGTAAGAGAAAATACCCGGTATTGTTCGAGAATACTCGCAGACTATTTTCTTCCATTTTACTTTGCTAAACTTTGTTTCATTGGGAAGTAGAGAAACCGCCCACGTGAATACAGAGGTATATCGAACATTGATACGAAACGAAACATTCTATTGTTACTGCAAATCTGGAAGTGTGTAATCTAAGCTATTCGCTAGAGAAACTTTCTTTACAATCCAGATAAAAATAATGCCTCGTTCGTGTTGATTAATACGCTCATTTTTCGGTGTCCTTTTCATTGAAATTGCCAATCGATTAAATTACGAAATACATTCGTTTCTCCTTCAGCTGCGCAGTCCGAGCGCAATGAGCAATCGATCCGGCGGTTATTCCGGCCACGCGGGACAGAATCACGGACAGCCGGAAATTCAGATAATCAAGTTACACAAGTCAACGAATGGAATGGGGCTCAGCATTGTTGCAGCAAAGGTAAAACTCCCTATTGTCTTGATATTCAATTTCTCTCTCTCTCTCTCTCTCTCTCCCTTTCCGTCCTCTCTCTCCCTCTCTATCTCTTTGTCGCTCACGTGTTCGGTGTTCAGCTCATTAAATAAGACAAAGAAACAAGTTACGTTATTCCGATATGTTTCACAGTTCCAACATTAACGCTATTCTCGTGTGTATCGAGGAACGAGTTTTCCTACTTTTATTTCCATTCGCCGGTGTTCCCGGCGCCGGCTATATCTCTCGTACGACCGTGCTTTGTTTTTTTTTTCCTCTTTTGCGAGCTTGCTCGTTCAACTGGTTTTGCTCGATACGATAGAATTTAAAAAAATGAAAAAAAAAGAAGAAAAAAGATCATGAAAGTTTTTTTTTTACGACGCACGCGAGGTTCTTGAGCGTCGTCACGAAACGTCGCGATTGAATTTATAATCTCTGGAACAATGAGGAAGCTTTTCGAAACTTGTAAACTTCTGTAGACGCGAACGCGTTACTTTGTCGCCCGATCGAACGAGAAAGTTGTTGACCCACGAGAAACAATATACATGCATAATTATATTTATACAATACGTCCTAGATGTGCTCCGAGCATACGCGAACATTGGGTATATAAAATTCATTCTTGGAGCTTTCATTCTCCTACGCGATCAGCGGCGCATGAAGTGAGCGAGATAGAGATAAAGAGAGCAAGAGCGAGACGTTACACTGTCACGCTACGAGGAATAGGCTATATGAACCTTAAGTACGAACTTCCTTCTCCACACGCATACGCTCTCATATCCGTTCTTCGTATCCCGTCCTCACAACTTTTACGGTTAACTCTTTACTGAACCGGAGCGTTTGTATTTTCAGGGTGCTGGCCAGGACAGACTTGGCATTTACATCAAGAGTGTAGTCGCCGGCGGTGCTGCCGACGCGGTGAGTACTTTTCATCCATCCCAAACCTCGTCTTTCGTGTTTCAACAGCTCCTCGAAAACTCTCGAGGATTCGTAGGAACTTTTAGAGAAATTTTAAACAAAATATGGATTCTTCGTGGAAAATATTTTTGGAAGTAGACAGCACGGAATCGAGCGGTCAACTCGCACTCGAGGCGCAATTGCGTAACTCTGAAAGGACATCGAGGGTTCAGAAAACATAAACCTTAATAATGGAATTATTCCAAGGACGTTTAATGGTCCTTAGTCATTTCATCAAGGACATGCAAAAGATCGAAAAAAATCGAGCATCAAGCTTCATAGAATTCATAAGGCTGAGCTCGATAGCTCCACGTTAAAAATGTTTAATCTCTGAGAAATCTTGCTTTTTAAATTTCAACTTTCTTCTCTCGGTCTCATATGTCACGTGGTGCAGTTTCCCGTCCTTTCACCAAATTTAAGCAGATAAAAATTTAATCCACAAGACCGTCTGAATAACCCTACTTTAATGACCGTCGTATCTCATTTACGTGAAATAAGTAATTTATCTGACTAGTGGTACGTATAAATTCGTTCGCATTAAATTAAAAAACAATTGTTTACAAAAAAGATGTTTTTTTTCCTATTCTAAACCGAACCAAAGACCTCGTGCAAAAATAAATTCGAGTATTGTACTTTGAAACTTTTTGTAGAATTTCGGATGGAACTTTATATATTTATTTATAAAAATAAGCTGGTCAGGTGATGTACTGATTTTCCAATGTACAAACGACGGTATGACGTCACGGCTATCGAGACCGTCAAATCTCACGATTACACGTTTACCTTACTCCGGAAATGCTTAATCGTTTTTATCTTTACGCGTGTTGCAGGACGGTAGATTGACAGCGGGTGATCAACTGCTCAAGGTGGACGGGCAAAGTTTGGTCGGAATAACGCAAGAAAAGTGAGCAACAGCGACCTCGGTCGCATCGAAACAACGTCTAGAAACCGTGATTGATGAACCAATTAACAAACACGTAATTGTTCGGTGTTGCAGAGCTGCTGAGTATTTGGTGCGAACAGGGCCAATCGTCACGCTGGAAGTCGCAAAACAGGGTGCCATATATCATGGACTTGCCACGTTGCTATCTCAGCCATCTCCCGTTATGACAAGAGGTATGTATGAAACCAACAAAAAAAAACGAAAGAAACATGGACGAGAGATCGCGATGACTGAGATTCGGTATCCAACGTACCCGATAATCGTGTCAAGAATATCCTACTCTTGATAAACGACAAACTTCTCTATACCTGCAAAAACACTCAGCTTTGTATCTCCTCACTGGGAATTCATCAAACGCGATCGAGAGATGGGCGACGTGTGAATTGTAAAATTATAAGGAATGACTTTGCGATAAAAAAACAATCTCGCATCGCGAACGGTGAGATTCTCACGAATCTCAACAAAATTGCAGAACGCTTTATCCAACCATCTCTCCGAACCCCTGATTTGTAACTTATTGCAAATCAGAATCGTAAATCAATCCTTTACGCTTATTCATCGTTGGCCATCTCCGATCAGAATTTCAAGTCTGTCCGTCCCAAGGTACATTACTGTTGACAACGTCGTAACTATTAAATTCATTTGCCATCCGAGCCGAGCTAACCGACGTCTCGTTTCTAAGCTGCGCCAATCAATACTCTCTCCCCTTCTTCCCTCATAATCGCAAGGCTTACGATTAATGCTTACTAACCCATTGTTTCACACAAGCAGCAAACAAGGCCCGACCAAAGTCGGAACAATTAGAGCCCCCGCGACACGTGGAAATGCCGCCGCAGCCCTCGACGTCGCACTCAATGGGAAATTTAATGTCGATGCCACGTCAAAATCACGCCTATCAGGAGCGTCTCGTCGATTGGAACGTAGAACACGTACCGATACCAGGTGCGACAGTTACCCAACTTGAAAAAGCGAGAACGCAGTTTTTTAATAATTACGAGTTACCTAACAATGCGTATCAGAGCCAGAGCGTCGGTCATCAGGAGGGGAGTTTAACGGGACAAATGAAATTATCGTCGCGTCTACAGTTTCCCAATAGTTCTTATTCAACGATGTATCCGATCGACGAGTCGTCCCACACGTTGGATCACGCGAGATCCCGAACTTATCGGACCAACAACAAAAGGCCAATTCCTATTATACAAGAGCCTAATCACATGTTCCTAACTATTCCGAGCCAGATTGAGCGTTATCCTCCTTATCCCGTGAGAAATCATCATCAATATTGTCCCGACGAAGGAAACTGCAATCCCCAATACGGTTATTACAGCAAGGACAAGACTGAATTGACGTTTCCGGCGTTGAATCGTTCCCGCGATAGTTTGAATTCTTACGAGTGCGCCGAGAACGCGAGGGACAACTATTCGTTCGAGAGCGAAGCATCTATACCGTACATCGATCAGTCCGATCAAAATTATCAATTGTCCGCCAGATCCGAGGACGATGTAGCCTCGAGCGGTTTGTTGGCCGGCCCGCGAGATTCCGCGAGAGACGAAATTTTGTACGAATCTCGAGACTCGAGCAATCTCCGCATCAACCTCATGAAGTGTCATCACACACCACGGGGTTGTTCCCAACTGATGAATCCGCGTCCAGGGAGTGCACTCCAGCAACGCGGAAAAGAGTACGACGATAGAGCTATGCGGACCAACAGTCTCGATCGTAATATCGGTGAAATTAGATTGACGACCGCACGCTCGTCCCTCGGTGATATCGATGTCTCGGCAGCGAGCGGTAACGTCATAGTGACGCACTGCTGCTGCCACGGTCACCTGACTCATTGTCAGGTCCACAACGATCAAATTGTCGAGGACACCGCCAAAGTTTCAGTATCGACGGAGACATTCGAGGTTCAGGGTCAAGAAAACGACAGCAACGACAGTTCCGAAAGTGTCGATAGTCAAAATTACACGGGGGTGAAAAAGGAACAACCCGGGGAAACGAAGATCCGTGATATAATGCCGGAATTGAATCTAGATCTGAGCGGCTTGAACAGCGACGCTTCGAGCGAGGATTCCAACAATCGAGAAAAATGCTGGCGCTCGCCCGACGAAGTGAGACTCGGTTGTGGCAGAGTAGCAGCTCTGGCGAAACACTTCTCGAAACTCGGCGAGGCGGGATTGATAAAATTCAAATCGATCAAACTGAGCGCTTCGAGACAATTTGTTTCGGAACCCGATATTGCGTCACCGAGAAGTCCAGAAATCTCAGGGTACAAGGGATCCAACAGAAAAGAGTACAAATCCGAGGGTGACCTCTCGCGAGCCGACAAGAGCGTCGCTACTACACCGGAAAAAGAGTGGAGCATGATTTTACTCGACATTCAAACTAAGAACGATCTGGACATGCGAGCTCTCTACGAAAAACCCGATAAACTCGAAAACAACGGGGAACACGGTGAAACGGAAATCGTCCGCGAAGATCCTCTGGACGATGAGCCTGGTGAGCTAAAAAAGAGCAGCTCGAAACTGTCACTCGCCGAGCAACAAGAAATAATAAAACAGTTGAAGGAATTTTCAAATTTGGACAACGCTGATGCTCCCCTTTTCATACCGGAACACGAGGGAGAACCGTTGTCCGAAACTGCGGATTATTCGAAAGCGTCCACCAGCTCTATCGACGAAACGATAACCGAGTCGAGCCAAAGTTTGAACGATCGCGAATCCAAAACGATCGAGCAATCCAGGTACGGTGGTAAGATCGTTGGGAAAATGAGCTTGGAACACTTTCGAAAGTATTCTCTACCAACGATCTTGAGCACGTTCAACGTTACACCGGATTCCGAATATTGCGACAAGAAAATTAACAAGTTGGAAAAGTATTGGTCTCTCAAGGATTTAATGTCGAACGACGAGATCGACGCGAACGAAACCCCGAACGATACTAGCGTATCACCGAAATACTTCATTTTTCCAACGTGCTCCAGGGTCGCGTCAGCACCGGAAGTTACCAACGAGAGTACAAACTTATTTCACGCCAGGTCGTTAAATTCTACTGGTAACCTGACCATACATAGTACTGTATCAATTAGCGAGGAGAATCTAAAGGAAAAAGACAGCGACGGTTCGCGATCCGTTTCAATCAGCATGGAGACACTCGAGCGAGGCTCAAGTCCGATCATTTTTCGCGACTCAATCGCAAACGAGAGCAATCAACCGACGGAAGCACCAAGGAAAACCAAGTTTCCCGGCTCTTTCATTCGAACGAGAAAGTTGTCCAAAAGTCAGGACGGCATTGGTGAAACGAAAAAATCTTGGAGCTTGACGGAAATCAAAGATACGCCGATCACTCGATCTTTGGAGAAAATTCCAATGTCCAGGAACGAAAAAAACGATTCCACTGAAAGTGTAACGTACGATTGCGAAAGTTCGGAACTTTGCGAAACCGGCTGCTCAGTAAGAGAAGACACGAGTGACGTACGTCGAACGAGAGAACGAGCGTGCAAGAAAATATCGAATTGTTACAACACCCTACCCATCGACCATAACCCAAACTTGTCGAAACCTGTGAAAAAGAAAGCGTTGATTATACGAAAGCGATCTAAGAGCGATATGGACGTCTCAGAGAGGAAACCAACACCGAGATTTGAGAGGGGGGATTGGATATTTCGTGAATTTCCATCGTTGGAAATCGATGCGGAATCTCGTAAGCTGGCACGATTGTGATATAGACGTGTCTGCACTCTGCCTGGTTCAGTTATAGATCGTCGATCGTAAAACACTTTATTTTTAACCCTTTAGGGAAAAAAGAAAAAGAAAAATCCCTCGCGTCAATTTTTAGGTTATCCAAACACGTTTCTATGTCCGTCACAACTTTTCTTTTACTCCCTTCAACACGCTCAATGGTCCTTTGGGTTATACGTTTATGTCATACATCGTTTCAAGCTACTGTTCTTCGTCTTTGCATCTAAAATTATCGTTGCTTTCTGGAGCTCATCATCGGTGCATGCTTCGTGATTTTTATTGTTTCGAGCGTTAATCTTGGGGCAAAGAAGTTCCAAGTTAGATTTTTTAAATACCCATGTTGGATAACAAAATTCAACAATGAAAGTTTTATATAAAAAGTTGTTTCAATTATCCTCACCGATAATTTCTTCCATTTTAGAAATAATAACAAAGTTTGTATTTTCCGAAGTATAATTCTTAACAGAAAATTCTTCCGTGACTTTTAAACCGTCTTTAAACATTTTGAAAAGCCACAAAATAATCTGACCAACTTCTTTTGCCCCATTGATGAATTAACCACACTTTTGTTTCAGTTGTCATTTTTTACTCGATCTTTTACATTGCGACATTTTTAATGTTTAACTTGAGTTTTTAATGTTTAACGATACTAGATCGATAGTCTAGTCGTTCGATCAAGAAAACAGAAAAATAAAAGTCGCACGCTCGTTACATTTATATAGCGTTACGCAGCTTTGTCGGCATGTCCGAGCATTAACCCATTGCATTTTTTTTTCTTTCGTGCATCTTGTGCTATCGCAGGACCCCGTCGCATGAGTGAACGCGATCTGCCATCACGGCTCGGCCACGAACCGACTCCCCAACAAATTCATAGCAGCAAGTCTGTCCCGGCCCTCCATAGTAAGTAACACGCTACCTGCTGTCACGTCGTACATACGATATCATCGTGGTTCTGCGTTAAAACGAATAAATGCCATTTATGGTGGATCAATCGATCGGAGAATACGTGCTTGTGGCTTAGCGGTAGCCGAGCGTACAATTCATGACGTCCCTTCTATACTTGAGCCCAACGATTAAAAATTCCCGTTTTTCGAATCATTTTATCAGTTCCCACGTTTTCCGGCCATGGAACCGTCCAAACTGACGGAAATTTCCCACCAGGACGATCAAGATATGAAAAAGTGTTTAATTATATCGTGGAAATTTCGCAGATGTAGGGACCGAGGGTAAACAGCAACACGAAGTATTTAATCCTGGCTACAGCAGAGCTTCGTCCAGCAACAGCGTTACTCCGCCGGTTCAACCGCCTCCAATGCCAGCCATGAACGGTGCAACTTCCCTACGCTCTCGGTAAATATTTGCCAAGTATATTATCCCCATATTACTTTTCAAGATGAAGCGACGAAGTTTTTCAAAAACTGTGTCCTCTTTGCGTTTCAGATCGAGCCATAACTTGCACGATCCTATGAGAGTAGGAACATTGCCACCGAGTGGTCTCGTCAGTCGTCAGCAATCGTCGCCCAATCTAACGCCGAGTCAGATGCACCCAAATATGCCGAGCAATGCGCAGAGCAACGAGGCTGAGAGATTTTATCAGAACTTGAGCGTGTACAGGAATCAGGATCCTACGATGAAGCAGCAACCGAGTCCTCCGAATCCTGGCGACGACAGGTAAAACATATTTGATCGTTGAACGATATAACCCAAAAAACTCAATTAACTCATTGTTCAATTACAGAAGTCCCCTGCACACGCAAAAGAGCTTGCGAGGATCGCAAAACTCGTTGAATCGACCGAATTCCGAGTTGAATCAGGCAAGGGATCGGCCGATCTCGGCTTACATTCCGCAAGCTCAGCAACAGGCTGGATATCCTGGTAACCAGATTCAGCATCAAGGTCCACCGCCCCGGTCGCAATCGTCGCGCGACATTATTCGTCAGGAGGCGAAGCTACAGGAAATGCAAGAAGAAGTGAGACGTCGTGAGCTTCGGGGTAGCGGGCCACCCGCGTTGAATCAGTACAGGCCGAACAATTACAGCGGTAGACCGATAACCGCAGCGCAAACAGCGAACGCGACGAGAGCGTCCAGGCCGGTAGGATCGACGCCAAATTTGGGGCCAAACTCCCCTACATACGGGACTCGCCCGGTCGCCCCGAATTACGGTTACGCGGACGCCCAGCAATATCAGCAATACGGGCAATACGGGAAACACGCGCAAGCCCCGAATCACTATGGTTTGATACCAAAGAGCAAGAACGAGCCGGTCAGAGCTCATCCGATGGAGAACGCTAGATCTCCCGGTGATTACGATCCGAATAGACAAGTGATGGAGCACAATCGTCAATTTGGGAGTGGCTCGTTGAACGGTCCACAATACTCGAACGGACCCGGGGACGTGAGAAACGGTCAACATCCAGGCGACAACGCGTCCCACTCCCGAGGTCAAAACGGTGACAACTCGATAATGTTGAATCCCGAGGGACAACTATCGAGGCCGATTTTACCGGAGGATAATTATAGGGAGAGCCCACCACCGCCACCTCTGAATACCTCCACTCATCCGTTGTACAGCAAACCCGCGGATTCGACGAGATACACGGCAAGCATGCAGGATCCGCCACGCGGTGGTTATTATCCGGCACCAGGTGCCACCCAGCAACAACAAGCTCGGCAGTACCAGTACAGCGCGACGAATCCCTGGCAACGCGAAGAGAGAGAAAAGGAACAAGCGCGACGACGGGAGGCCGCTAGACTCTGGAGAGACCAGCAAATTGCCGAGCTGAGCTCGTTGCCCCAGCGAACTGCCCAGCAGGAGGAACAACTCCGGGCGCTTCAGTTGGAACGTGATTTTCAGAAGAGAGCCGAAGAAGCGGCGAATCAGCAGGATGACGACGACGAGAGTAACGACCTTGAAAACGAGAGCGCTCAGAGGGTCCAGGGTTTGCTGAGAATGGCTGCCAATCAAGATAGAAATAACCAGCTGAATCATCAGCAACAGACGTTGCTGAGAACGAACGCGAATAATCAATCGATGAGAGGCACCCTGTCGCCTCAACCGGTTGGCAGTCAGCTCCAATCGACGAGCATCTCGTTGCACACCGCGACCAGTCAACAAGGCTCCTCGCATGCCACGGGCAACTCGTACGCTGGACAAAACGACGGTGGTCCTGGGATGCATCATCAAGCCAATCAGAACGCGAGTGGGCAGCAGGCAGCCATGTCGCCAGTGTACGGTTCAACAACGATGGGACAGCAGTTCGTCACCAGCCCGAAAGGGAACGTTACCGCCCAGATCAGCGAGGATCGGGAGAGACAACAGAGAATCGACGAGCTGAAGAAGATACAGGCGGAGTTTGATGAGAGTCAACGAAAACGCGAAGACGAAATTAGACAACAGCAACAACAGCTTCAATTGCATCAACAACGGATGCAACAACTGTACGCCCAACAACAACAACACCAACAGTTGCAGTCGAACTTGAAAAGCCAGCAGCAATTGCATCCGGGTATGCTGAGACTCGATAATCTTGTCATCAATGGACCAAGCTCGCCACCCTGTACGTTTGCTCAAATGTTATTACTTGACACCAGCATCACTCGAAACAGTGAGAATCGTCACTCAATGATTTCTTTTTTTTTTTTTTACTTTGCAGCTTCGCAAAATGGCAGCAACGATGCTCCACCGCCACCCGAGCGTGGCTCAAGTTACGCGGTTATGTCCCAACAGAGCGCTTTGAGATCGAACACCTCGACGACCTCGAACGTTCCTGTAGGCTCGCATTCAACAGCCACAATAAAGAGGGTCTCGTTTCACGATCCGAACGCAAACATCGAACCTCCTAGAAACATTCCGTCTGTCGCGTCAAGCACTCCTTCGTCGATCACCATGGATACCATTCGAGAAGATCCTAACGTAAGTCATTCATATATTGAAGAAGCAACGATAAAAGTATCCGAAGTTATATCTCGATTCGAATAAACGATATACAATTGTAACGATAATTAGTTATAATGAATTATCCGGAATTTCGAATGCTTATTAAACATGCCTATATATTCTCTTGATACGCAACCCTGGGCAGGTACCCCAATAAGGTATACGCAATAAAGCAGCACTGCTCGGCTGTAACATATTATCATTGTCGATGTCGATCATTGCATGAACCGATAAATTATTTGAAAAAGAAAAAAAACGTATGCGTACTCCTCATTTAGCGTGTACAATCGATTATCATCGAACATTCTCATCCATTCATACGAATGATATTCATCGTGGACTTTTTGCTGTAACTACAACGCCTCCCTTCTCCTCTCTCGCTCTCTCTCTCTCTCTCTCTCTCTCTTATTCCCTCATCTAAACTTCGCGATAGCGCCGTATTCATCGTCATCAACCATCGTTGTCACCATCGCTATCGTCTTTCGTAAACAAAGTATTCAGTTACTCCATGCAACCATATTCAATCGATGTTTGGAGTTTTAATCGTGAAACGATAGTCAGTTTTGAGTTTCCTTTCCGTTTGTTGTTTTTTATTTCTTTTCGTAACGAATAAAGTAAATAAAATATTTAATAAAAATGAAGCACACCTATCAACGTTTGCGACTGTTAATCGAGATGTATCGTGCAATGTTTGTCCTCAGAATTTTATAAATGACGCGGAAAATCTGTTAGCATCCCCAAACACACCGGAAGGACCAGGCGGCCAGTTTCAAGGTGCTACACCAGGTGTTATCGGGGCTCAAGAGGTTTACAAGTGAGTTTCTCTCGTATTCACTCGCGCATCGATCATTGACTCATGATAACGCAATTTTGATAAAACGATACGTGACTTTAAAAAATAATATCCTTTCGCATTTGTTTTCTCGCAGAGATCCGAGGCAAAAACGACTAGCCGAAAAACAAAAGCAACAGCAGAACTCTCAACAGGGGGAAGTACCGGAGAAGTTGAGCTTTAAGGAGAAAATGAAGATGTTCGCGATGGAAACCGGAGAGGACGGTACGCCCCGTGACAAAGTCAAAATTTCTCGTGCTCAGCGAGACATCGATAACATCGGGAGTCCTCTTAGTCCAAATAACAACAACAACAACAATAATAATAATCGAAGCTAAAAGATCCGAGTAAACGACTAAACGCGAAACGAAAAAAAAACAAACAAAACAAATTAGTGAATCAGTTTTCCTGGGACCCGATCTGTATGTACGATAAATGAAATCTTGAAGCTTTAGGGGGCCAAGAAATACGACTGTACGTCAGGTAATTTCAACAAGAGTACACGCTTAACAGAAATATCTTCAATTTGAATGATCGACGAATATATTTACGAGTATTGTACATATTTTAAGCCGGAGTGCAACTGTCGGGCGCCTATAAACATTGTTCAATATTTATGTTTGCGTATACATGCATATATATTTATATATATTTATATATATTTATATATATTTATATATGTATGTATATTAAACATATGGGAAAGGATCATGAACAAAGTTATTGTTCGTTCAATCAATCCGTTCGTCAAATAATCGCACTACATGGTGCCCTATATACTATTATGTCTGTTTTTGACTCTCCTGAGTCGCATTGTATCATACAACGTTAGATCTACGTATAGAAATTCGTGTAGTTATGCAAAAAAGAAAAATAAGCTGTACCGTTAACGCGACGTGGGTACAGCATATTTCTGCGAGCATAACGTGGGAGGAGAGAGTGAGGGAAAAGGGGACGAGAGTCGAAAAAGCCTATAAAAATATTACTCTTGTACTAACGTGAGCTGAGATTACAAAAAATCCCCTCGAAGAGCTATCTTTACTCGGTCTAGGTTTTTGTCACTCCGAGTACTTAGAACTCTCTCGATCGCGTCCCCTTTCCCCATCTCTCATCGTCTCTCTTCTGAGAATCGACGAATTATCAAGCACGATTTTACGGAACTCCTCGAACATTATTCGTCATTGATATTTACTTTTATTTTCGGAAAAACATGTTTTACGAAATACGCGGTAAAGCGATAATCAAATTATTTAAGACGTAGAAGCACTCAGTTAATGGTAGCGTTAAAAATAATGTACTCACCGAAACGTGAACGTTTTCGAGCGAATGAATTACGATACACGCAAAATTGTGAAACGTACAATTTTCGTGAAATTCTATTCGTAGGAAAAATATCGTAGATAAGATATTTGACGAGGGATCATGTTGTTGGGCAGCGCTCCGAAGCGATCAATGTCCAAAACTAAAAAATAAAGCATAGCAATATTAGTGGGTATTAAAGGAGATTTGAGGACGAGAAAATAAAAGAGGGAGAAGGGAGAGGGGATAAAAAAGAACTATGAACTACTATTAACCTGCAGTCAGAGATACGTTGCAGTAAGTGGCAATAATAATTCTTCGTTCCAAAGTTTCATTATTGATCAATACACACATGCAGATACACATATACACATGCACACACATTTATATATGTAACGAATTCGAAATTTCGATAAAACATTCTTCCCGACGAGTTTTACGTAATACAACAATGAAAAGTCCGTAATATGTAGGTCACACCGAGTCATCGTTATTTCGATAACGAGGAGAGAGAGAGAGAGAGAGAGGGAGCATGTATTGGAAGCTGTACATTTTTTTCTACCTCCGAGCGTTCTTTTTTTTTTTTTTAATCTTCTACAAATCACTCGCGAATCGGTCTTGATTGTACAACTGAAATGCCACGCTCCACGAATCTTAGCTAATTCACAGTTTTTCGCGGTAACAAATTTGTAGATATGTCCTGAATATTATATGTGATATAAAAGTAGGGCTTCGTTTATGAGTGCAAGGATTCGCGTAGATTAGATAAAATCTAGATGTGCGTCCACGCGAAAGAAGAAAAGTTAACGCGAAATAATGGAGGGGAAAGAAATTATTAGGTCGAATTTGTTGACGAATGTAATGACAGTATGGGGTAACAGTATTTCTGGCCTATTCAATATCGCCTACACGAAGATCACGATGGAAACGAAATGAACAAAAAAAAAAAAAAAATACCACACGTTCAAGCATCATTTATTTTATTCTTAAGCGCCGCGTTTTCGCTTATGAAAGTATTTCTCTATTTATTTTTATTACTTCGTTTCACTTCGACAACACCTGATAGTGATATACCGAGCAGCTTATTGATTAAATGTTAAACATGCATTAAACGGAAGATGAAACAAACAAACGAAAATAATCATGTAAAACAGCCGAATTCGTTTCGCGGTTTGGATTTGTTTGTTAGAAATCCGTTTGCGAATACGTTCCGGCTCTTTGTAGGCCTTATAATGCAGCATAGGCGGCCATATTGTAGTCACGAGAAAAAACAATGATAGTTGAAATTTTTTCATAATTCTCGATGCGTAGGAACTAATTATAAAAGTAGCCTTATTATTGACAACGTTAGAACGACCATTGTTTTTACAAATAATTCAAAACTGTGTATTTACGATAAAGTAAGCTTCGTTCAAAAAAATGATTGATATAATTAGCGGAATGATAATGTATGTACGCATGCGCGTGTGGATGCTTCCCTATGGCGTGCGTGTGTGCATACGTGCGTGTGTGTCTGTGGTGTATGTAGAGGTATGTATGAGCGGTACGTATGTATGAATATGTATATATATATAAAATGCATTGTTGTGTATAGCGCGCGTATTGGACTATATTTTGTATTACCGTCTTAATTGCCCGAACGCAACGGGTCGATTCGTTCGTTTATTTCGTTTTTTCCCCTCTTTTGCCTTAAATTTTCTTTTCTTTTTTTTTGTTAATCGCGAGAACATATGAGAATTTACGATCATCGACTTTATCAGTATGATGCATTCTACTTTATATTAACTGTACTTTTAGAGAACACACTATATTTTTTAATTGTATTATGTCATTGCATTATTGAAATATGATATGAACGAGAAATAAATATACCGTATACTAAATACTCGAAGATTCACGTTTCTTTCTTCCAGATCAGAGGTATCACGATCAACGGCGTTCGCACAAACATTCGTTTCACAGCGAGTCAAAGCGGAACGGCGAAACCGGACCATAAGTACGTTACTTTTTTTCACAGCCCGCAAGACGCGAGAAACTTCTCCACAAGGCATATCAATTTGACGAAAAAAGAAGCATTTCTATATAAACGATTCACAAACCACTGAGCGTTGGAATTCTTATTATCAATAAACTGGTTACGTCGAAATGGAACGCTCCGGAGAAGAAATTTTACATCGGAAACTTGGATGGTCGTACCAACGGAGCCATACGTGCATCGAACGACAGTTCGTAAGGATTATATGTGCCGATTCTGCCGGGGGCTGACCCCATTGGTAGTTCGCGAATAGCGGCGCTGACTGCGGTTTGCATTCTCGCTCTCGCTTTCTCCGGTGGGCTTAAACGTTGAGAGAATAATGGCGTCCTACTTAAAAGAAGACACCCATGTTAAAAAAAACTTGACTTGATTTAACCCAAATGTCAAGGAGATCGTTGCTGAATTCACTGTAATACGACGAAAGCATGTACAGCGAGGCACCCACTATCTCATTGAAGCGTTCACACCGACGAACCGGAGTGTCCACTTGGTGGGGGCACCACTCCGGCAGGCACTACCGACATACGTATCGCTCACCGACGTAAGCCCGCTCAACGGACGAGCCTGATTGGATGCCTCTAAAAATTAATAATAATTCTGGGATTGATTTGTGAATCATACATGCTTATATCAATCGACTCAGAATTTCATCCCCAACCCCCATTTCACGGATGACATTCCGTCGTGAGACATGCTGTATATCTTATATTAACGATTCGTAAAGAAAAAGCCGATTACTCAAGTCACACCGCCAGGCGGCAGTTTGGGTCGCAGAACACTTGTCTTCTAGCCGCCCATGAGAATTGTCCTATGTACGTCTGACTTCGTTGGTCGTACTAACGTAACGGAGGGCGGAACGGCGGAACTCGCCATCGCTGGCTATGCGATCCAAGTTCTCGTTCCAACCGTCAGTGCATTTTCAGCCACGTACCAGTCAAGACGTTGGTGCTGTGCAGTGTGAAGTATCGAAGAACAAAAAGCATCCATTGTAAAACGGTCGCGTTATAAAAAGAAAACTCGAAGCTCGAAGCAAAGATAGACGGATCTTCGAAAATCTTTCGAGGATTGACCGCGTCCCCGGTTTCGGGCTCGAAGCTCGAGAGACACAGTGTAATCAACCGGTCGATTGTCCAACGGGAAAGTGAGACTGGTCGTCCTTTTGAGTCGAACACGAGGCTTCCTTGCTCGGCGGGGGGCAGCAGGGGCGAGAACCCAACTTTTTTGTTTCTCTTTCAAACGTCGTCCTGATCCATACTCGTCTACATCCGCTCGAGAAAAAAAAACACGGCAAAGGAATTGCGCGATATTACAACGGTCAAGAGGTTTTCATATCTTCCGGGAGGTAAAGTACCGTTTATGCATTCTAAGATATTTCGATTACATGGCGGGAAATCGACAGGACGGGTACTAATCCGTTACAGCATCGCGTTCTGTAATGGACACCGCTCGTAATTTTTAAGTAGTGCACGGAATTATCGATGTGAAGTGTCCCGTATTACGTTCAAAAGCACCAAAATTTATGGCTCAAGTGATAATTGTGTCACCAACATATTAGGTAAGTTACGATCAATTATTCCGTGCTAAATATACTAGATAAATTGTGAAAAGCCTTTCCATATAACTATAAAATTGATGCTTTGCTGTTCGTTTCTCGAGTTCTTTGTACCTCACAACTCATTGCAATATTATCGTAAGATGTATTGTAACTCACAGTGTTAGAACCTTGACAAGTTTCTGGGTGTATCGATTGCGTTTCTCTATTTAGATTTATAATATTCTGAAAGGCTATCCATCGTCAGGTTGCTCAGACGCTTACTCAGAATGGCGATTGAAAGTTCGACATCCAACGTTAATGCAATCACAGTCGATTGCTCTATTATTATTCGCCACGTTTCGCATATACATGAGGACTCTGGAAAAAAATTCGCAAACGTTCGCACCATTGAGTATTGCGCTGGGACAAAATAGACTGGCAAAAAGAGCAACAGTAGTATTGGAAAGGCAAGAATAGAAGCCAAACAATCTACAACCTAGAAAGATCCTGTTGGCAGAAAAAGCCATCATTGATAATAAACAGCGCCTAATCAGGCATCAGAGAAAGCAATTTGCGGCTAAAGGAGTTGCGAGCTATCTTTAACATTGATCTAACGATAGCATCATTGATACAGAATTGCATTTATTCCTGCCTTATTCTTGGGTGCCATAATTATTAAAACGACTCGACAGCAGTTTGAACCGCAGATGCGTTCCTAGTACAATGAAGAGCCCAAGCACGATCTCATTTGAACTGCGTACATAAATACTTCAGCGCCAGTAGAATGCTGTGCATATGCACGTACAGCCACGCGTACACGTACACGTGTGGATCCACGAGTGGCTCGTGGCAGACCCTTCGAGTCTACGTATAAATAGCGTATAACGAAGAGAAGCTCAATGTCTCTCCGTCCGTCATTCCTTCTGGGAAAAAGACATAAAAAATTGTACGTTTACATTCCAGACAATCGGCTGTGAAACAATGGACAATTGCGTAGCTCTTCCACGAATAATCAACGCGGCGAACATTGATCTCTTCGTCTAGACTTGCGCAACGTCACAACGGCGGGTACTGATTAACAAGAATTTATCGGCAATATTACTTCGCCGTTACGAGTCATTTTGCTCATCCTCCGTCTCGGAGATATCAATGAACAATCCAGAGGGGAAGAGACTGCCAGTGGGGCACCGTTTGGCCCAGAAATTACAATCCTACGAAGAGACTTGTGACGCATCGGCCAACGACAGACGTAGATAGTTATAATTAGAAAACACCGACTCAATGAAATTTGAAATTTAAAAAACGATGCTCACATAGTTAAACGTGTAGCGCAATGCGGAATGATTTCTCGTGTTGCGTTCAACGACAAATCTGATGGAAATGGCGCCAGACTTGGACGGACGATTTATCTCGGGCTCATAATTTTCTATTTACAAAGATATTCTCGACTCGAGGAACCTACATGTAATAATCTATTATTATTTTTCAACGCTCCAACACCTCGTTCGGTCGCGTCGTAGAGTCGCGGCTATTTTCACGAACGACATCAAGTACCCACTCGAGATCGTCGCTGATAATCATCGGACTTTTTTTCAAGACCAGAATATTGGTCGCTCGAGATAATCCCTGGAAATATCTCTCCCGCACATCCGTTTACCTCGATTACTCCCCACAAGGTCGGATGTCTAGTCCAACGGAGGAAATAATAAAAATATACACATCGAGAACGATGGGAATAATAGTAGAAAGGAATGGAATAATTGATCGAACGTTTAATTGCTGCAGGTACATCGAAGAATTAGAAAACGACGAGAGGCTGGAACAATTGACTGGAAGGAAGAGTATACTTTTGAAGCCAAAAATAAATTAGTGTCCAGCTCGGGGAGGCCGCGAAAGCAAAATTGATGCTAACTGGAATGTATAGCCGTTTCTCGGAAAAAGAACGAAGAAACGAGACCCACACAAACGGCTACCCCGGCGTCTCTTTCTTTCATTTCATGGAGAAAAGAAATTTTCTTCCGGTCTTCGGAGGTAAGGCACGTGGTTGATGGGCTGCCTCGTTCTTCACCGTGGACAGCTCCAATCCCACACACCCGAAACACATACATCTTGTTTCTGGGTGTGTGAATACACAGGGAGCAAAAAGTGATGGGGGCGGGGGCTGAAAGAGCCTTTTCATCCAGTCGTTGTATAGAGCTTCGTATCTCTCCCTTTTCTTCTCTTCTACTCCCTCCCCCTCTATCTCTCTCTCTCTTTCTCTCGCGCCTTCTTTCTCTACGTGTGCAACTCTTGAAAATCAATAGATTCAAGCCGAGCCCCGCGTGATTCGGATGGCTTCACGCAGAAAAGCCGAACGTCGGCTATACGTATCGATTTCAAATGCGCGAATTACCATCCTCGCAAGCGGAACCGCACCAGACACGATTCAGTTAACACGCTCGATCAATTTTCATCATTACAAAATTACTGTGATAGAGATTCGTGGTACTTCGATGCTTCGAACGAAATAATAAAATCACCAAAAATAGTAGCACCACAAAATGGGAAACGTTGAAACACCAAACCGGAAATTGCAAAAAACTATACATATTATTTTTTCGGGTATTTTAAGCTTCTAAAGAACGAAAATTTGTAAAAATATTTTTTAATCCTAGAATTTGTTTGATCCGATCTTTTCTCTCTTTCAGAACGGAATTTACTGAACGCGTGTTGTCATAGAAACGAAAAAATAAAGCGTTCGTGGAATTTCATTTTTCGGGATAGATTTTTGATAGAACATTTCTAAGAAAATTTCTAATATTTCTAAAAAAAAATAAATATTGAACATTGATATATTAAACAAAAATATTAAATATTAATATCAAATTTATACAAGCAAAAGTGCTCAATTATTTTTACTGCAAAATTCGAAGCAATTTTGTCGCGAATCTTTTTTTTTTTGACTTCGTTGAGGTACAAATTTCCGAAACGAAGTTTCGATTGCTACGTTCCTACCAACATCACGTAACCAGCCAACTTTTAAAATAAATCATTTATCAGAACATCAAAGCGAACCGTTTAAGTACTCCCATTTCAATGTTTTCTTGAAACAAAATATTTTTCTTCCTTCCTGCCAAGGTGATATCTATTGTGATCATGAAAATAGAATTTCTTATAATTTTTTTATAATTTTTTATAAATGAAGCGTGTTAAGAAAAATAATTGATTTATCAGCTAATAACAGCCATTTTTTAATATTTCAAATATTTTATTTTTGTGTTGCTGTTAAGAAATTATATATATGGCTATTTACGATTTTTTTTTTTTTTTGACTGTGTCCTCAAATGCCGCTTAAAAAAACGACGAAATCGCGTGTATAAGATCGCAACTCATTCGGGTCTCGTAAAGGTTACGCGTTAAAAGTGCGAATTTGTCGTACACGCTTCTTGGACGTTTTTTTTTCTGTCACGCTGACGCACGAGAGAAACATAACGTAACACTGTAGCTCAGTATCAGTTAGAACCAAATGCAAGAGCACTCTTTGAGTTATCGGGGTCAGGAGTATGTAAACAGCCTATTAATCGCATCGTTCTCGTGTGAATGTCAGACGCGCAAAGATACACACAAATTATTGCGATACGCGTTAAATTCGTTATACTCGTATGCCGATTATTCCAAGGTGTCGGAATCTTTTTTGGTTATCTTAATAACGAGATTTCTTTTAATCGCTTATGTAATTACCTATTTTTTTGTCGAGTGTGAGTTTATCAAGGATTTCGAGGTTGGGAAACGATTAATTATAGGATCCTTCGAATATCACTTTTTCCGAGCTGTTCAAAGTTAAAAGAATTTTATGAAGGATTTACCGGAAGGATACTTTAAGGGGCAAAGCTGATCAGGTGAAAAAAATCGATGAATTTTTGGAAATATTATTTCAAAAACTATTTGTACGATTTCATCCAAGTTCGTTTTTATTTGAAAGCACAAATATTGAAGTATATTTGATAAATATATTCCATTGATCGAAAAGCAATGTCGGTTTTCAGTAGAGTCATTTTTACCAATTTTTTTGACGTCCTCGTCAACTGAAGTAAATCGTGTATCCTTTAATTTCAAATTCTCAGCTCGATATCAACGATCCAAAATCGAAATTGACGTAAGAAATCAAAGCACTGATTGATCTCGACAGCCATAAAACAGAACAAGGAGCTTGCTGATAAAAATTGAACTTGCAAAATAAACCGACATTACTTTCCAATCCAATATATCATATATATTGACCGACGAGCGTTTGATTTCGATCCATTTTCTAATTCAAGCTCAGCCATTTTTTTCCATTGTTCTGTTAGCTTGGTTCAAACTGATAGAGCATTTTATTATTCGACTTCCGGCTCGAACAAAACACCGCTAAGCAACCATGTTTTATTCATATACGATTTCAAATTTTTTTTTTTTTCCTTTTTTTTTTTTGTTGAACGATGATTTTGGTAATTGCGTTTCGTATTTTCACTCGCCAAAGTTACGAAGGAAAAGCATTCGCGAAATTGCCAAAATTACGACTGCTATGCTGGCAAGAGTTATGTCAAACGGCAGAAATGAATTTACTCGAGAATTGGGTATGTCGCCTATCTGATTTGATCTTCAAAACTGTGTATAACAAAACTTTTGGCTTGCGCCTACATTATGAAAAAAAAAAATAACAATGTTCTGATTCATAAAATAGGTTTTATTAATTAAAAAAAAAAAGGAAGTTATGCCGTCCGCACTCTGTAGAATAAAATTGTTCGCTAGGTATAATTTCGTGGTCCCGATAAAAATTGTTACGACGGCTGATCGATTGGCTCGCGGAACTACAGCTATATCTCGGTATCTTTTTCAATTATTCGAGCTGTACGTCCAGTCCCCTTTGACCCAGAAAGTCGAGACTCAACTATATCTGAAGAAAGATCAAAGCATTGGTACGTTAAGGAAAAGGCGCGTGCCGAAGACAGTTCGTAACGACGTATACACGGAATACAAGACTCCCGTATCGGGATGCTTGGTTATCATAAGATCAGAAGGATTCGTGAAACGAAAACGCGGCAAACTCAAACATATTTCGCTATCCCTTTTAAACGACGCAATATCAGTACTGGAGTAAACATTTTCAAACGGTTGAAATTAAAATTATAAAAAAAAAAAAAACGTGTTTTTTATTACTCGTTTATCCGATTTTACAAAAAAAGCATTTGGATTTGGATTTGAGTTATAGATTCTTCAAAAACGTGTATATTTTCATTCAACGTGATTTCGGAATTTCTACTATAAAAATGCTTTCGCTTTGGTCATTTTTTTTAGAAAATCATTGGAAATGTTTAAACTAAAATTTAAGTTCATTCTAAATAACTACTACACTGAATAAGCTATTTCGTTCCGATATTGAAATTGCTTCATTGGATTTCGAAAATCATTGGACATTGAAATTTCGATTTCGTTTATTGAACATCGAAAAATCCAGTCGACAGTTTTGTAAAACGTAGCGTCGAAAAAGAAAAAAAAAACGTGTTTAAAGTTTTACCAGTAGTTTTATCGTTGCGATTATAAGTTTACTCTAAATCCGAGTTTTTCTCATAGTGGCTTGGGTCTTCCGCGTCAATTTCACTTGCTCCGAGGCAAATGACGTTTTTTTGAAATTTTTGCAATAACCCAATTCCTCGTATAGTTGGAACCGCTGCGACGTAAATTGAACATAAATGGAATGTAAACAGAAAGAATAAGAACGTCACATTTCTCCTTACAATTCTTTTTTTTTCTGTTTTTCCTTCTTTTTTTTTTCATTTTCAAGCAAACGGGAAAGGTATAGGCGCGAGGCGTAATTTGCGAGAGTATCTTCGTCGAAGCACTCCCCACGATGAATTTCTCGCATGTTCACGAAGTTAGCACGTGATCACCCGACACCGAACGATAGTGTTCACATATCGCGATCAGCCCGGTCGTTACACGTGTAACCGTATATCACTGCGAATAGCAGGTTTGAATAGGGACAAATCGTGAGTTTATTCACGATCAACGAAGAAAAACAACGAACGAGTTAGCATCCCTCCCCAATAAACTAGTCTGTCGTTGTTTTTTTATTTCGTCTTCTTTTCGGGCTCTTTTTTTTTTTCGTCTTAATTCGACGAGCGAAAAGTTGAAGGACACTTCGAATGTCAATTTTCGAAATCAGACCGAAGTGTAAATTTGCGCGATATCAAGTTCGAGGAGTGATGCCATAATCGTAGTGTTTACTCGTATCGTATTCTCTGTGTATGTGATGGAGAGAGAGAGGGGGGGGGGGGGGCAAAACGAGAATTACGTCCGTCACGATAAATGATGACGCGGTATTCGTCAACGTTTTATAAAATCGAAGGTTACAACGAACACGCGCGTTTCGAAAATGTGTCATCGAGGATTTTTTTTTTTTACAAAATTATCGTTCGTTTATAACGATCGAACAGTTTTTCGCTCAACGATGCTAGTTTGCGTTTCCGTGGAAGTGGACGATCGGTAGATTATTCGGGGATGGAGTTTTGTGATTTTCTTCTTTAAGATTTTTTTAAAATTCACGATCGCGATTTTAATGAAATATCCAGTAATCGATTAATCGCTTTGAGTTAATCCTGCTATTGGTACGATTTGAAGTTGAAAAAAAAATGCAATTTTTCTTAATAATTTAATTTTTATTTAATAATTTAACCCCGAGCTATGAACACAAAGATTTTATTAGATTATTATTTATTCTGAAATATGATTTCCGATTGATAAAAATAATAAATCATTGAAAAAATTAACAAATAAATTTTCGACTATTATAAAATGAGAAACGGTAAAAAAATTCTTGATGAATTCGAATTTCAAGCCCATCGGAATTATATAACTCACGCGATTCGCACGTTGAACGACCGAAGAGAACGTATCAGCGATGTAGTTTAAAAAATAAGTGGATCGAAGTCTGGGCTGTTATATCGAGTTTGGCGCTCCCGTAAGAAAACGGAAAAACACATTTAAGTCTGCTCGAACAGTGTGCGTAAACGATATAGGATCACCGTCTCTTGGAACGTTGCCAAATATTCCACTTTAATTATAATCTTAGAGACGAAATTTTCGCGACGACGTTCTTTGGCACAATTTACATTTTGATACATTTTCACGAAGACCAAAAATGGGTATCTCCTGACAAAAATCAAGAAAATGAAAATCACGTTGCACCACGTGGTTCAAATTGGATCGAAGAATATTTAAATATACGAAGAGTTTTGGATAGACTCGAGTGTACTTTGCAAAATTTCAAAATGAATTTTCATTCTTTCAATTGAAAAAAAAAATGAATTTTAATTTTCCCAATTGGAAAAAAATGAATTATCATTCTTTCAATTGGAAAAAAAATGAATTTTAATTTTTCGAATTGGAAAAAAAATGAATTTTAATTTTTCCAATTGGAAAAAAATGAATTTTAATTTTTCCAATTGAAAAAAATGAAAAAAATGATTTTCCAATCGTTCGAATATATTTAATTACAGATTTCCGGTCATTTGCAAAAGAAAAAACATTTTTCAATAATAAATAAAGGAAAGAAAAAACAAAATCGTGGCCTTGCAACGATGCAAACTTCCAGGTCATAATTTTTCGTCGCGATCGCTATAATTGTTCAGTTAAACGGAGCAAGGTCAACCGGATCGACTCGTGATCCAGAAAAGGCGTGCGATTTTCAAGGTACCTCGTATATCCTATAACCTTCAATACTGAATTATTTTCTTTGCCACCAAAAAAATTATTTTCACAGTCCAAATTTCAACTATCGAAGTCATTGGGCCCAAGCCTTTTCTTCGCATTTTCCATTTAAGTTTAGTTCGCTAATCGCCGTTGAGTAAATATGCAATTGTAATAGAACGGACGTGCTCAAACGTCCGTGACTTTTTTTGCCCCTCTCCCCTTCTGCTTTCAGAGTCCCCATAACCACACACGACTTTGGCGTATTTCTCAACAGGTGTGTAATCATATACATAGTCGCGTTTCTTTTTTGCGTGCATACTAGGTATAACGAGCGTTGCACACGAGAGGCCATTCAAATGTTCTCCTTTCCGCTCGTTCGACAAAAACGGCACGGATGTATCGGCAATCCCGAACGCTGAACAAATTGCGGAGGCAAAATGTTGAAAACGTACGAGCTAGGACATTAAAGAATTTCCGAGTTATTTCTCATCATTTGAATTCACGGTAAAAGGAGAAAAGGAAATCCGTTGCCGTTTGTATATTTTTTACGCTTGACGATGGTAGAACTGTTTCTATTGGGTATTCCCGGTCTTTCAGCCGAACTGTCCGGGTTTAATAATCTAGGAGTAGTTTACTTTTACCCGAAACACTGGAACAAAATTACGGAGAGCGCCAAGACAGGATTTTAATTTGAATGTTTGAAAAAATCGAATTTATTTTTTTTTTTGCACTATTTCGATAGCAAATATATTCAAGGAAATGGAAAATGTTGAAGGAATTGTTGATAGAGCGCAAGTTACATTTTTTTTCTGACGTTTTTAATTCTTTTTTTAAATGATTTCATTTCAGTTTTTTTGTTTTTTTTATTTTTTCAGTTTGATGAATTATTTTCTATTTCGTTGAGAAATGAAAATGGCGTTGTAGTTATAGATCAGTAATGCAAAACGGCGACAATAATTTCAACTGTATTTACTGGTGCGCCAAGAAACATTTTCGTTAAAAAGCATTAATTTATCCGATACTACATTTTTCGTATCGTTGAATTATTTTCCGGTTCGATTGATTTACTCGAAAACTCGAAAATGATAATACGTAATCTGAACTTGGATACTACGTCGTAAAAAAAGAGAAAAAAAAAAACTTCCAGACATTTATCGCCTTTGAGTCAATAAGAGAAGCCTGAAAAAAAAAAAAAAAACATATCGTGAGATGTGTTTTTTTTTCACGCGTGTTAAAGCCGTATTACGTGTGTATTCGCGTAACAAGCACGCGGTCTGAACGTGTTTCATCGACGGTTCAAGTTTGTCGCTCGATTGTTTTTTTCCTTCACACCTTTCGGCAATATTAACTTGCGCAACGAACCACGAATCGTTTTGGCTGATTTAGAGTCCTACGATTCCCCAAGAGCTTCTACATTTTTCTCTTTTCATTAGAAATTCATAATTTTAATTTTCAATTAAAAAATAAACATTTTGCATTACTTTTTGGTTCCGGAACGTTGAAGTTTGCATAATTGGAAAGCAAATCAAAATTCGACTCTTTCCAATCGTTCGAATAATTTATTCGATTATTTTCGGCTGTCAAGATAGCTACAATGTTTTTATTTTAATATTTTCATCAGAGATTTCCAGCTCTTGTTTAAAAAAGTTCAATCAACTTTTGTCAATATAAAATAAATAAATGAGAAAAAAAATTCTCCATGCTACTATGCAAACTTGAACGTCATCATTTTTAGGACAAGAGAACGATCTCGATCGATCTTCTCGACGTTTCGACGAAAAGTAATTTGGCAAAGATCCAGGTTGAAAAACGAGCCAATACCCAACTACGGGATAAGATGCATTATTGGATAACCTTAAGGATGTTCTTGCGTTATACGAATTTTGAAGGTTAAATGTTTAAAATTTGTATGAGCCTTCTCAACAATCATAATCAACTGTGGATAAAATTTGAGAAAGTTCGACCTTCTGGAAATCGTAATATTTGTTGTAAAAAAAAAATCGTCTTTTTTCATAACTCCCTATAAAGTCTCGTGTTAACTTGTTTTTATTTTTACAACTGAATATCTCGATTACCAAACGGTGAAAGATTTTCAAATTTCGTATACATTTATAATACGACGCTCAAGAAGATTCACGTTATTTTTTAAACAATTATTTTGAAAAAAATTGTATTTGACGATTTTGCCTTTACTTCGTATATACTATTGTGATTATGGCGCAAGAACGTCCTTAAGTAGTTTTAGAGGAAGAGATTCTGAGAGTTGTTCGATCATTGTAACGTGGCTTATTTCCTCAGGGATAATCTCGTTGTTGGGTATCAGATGAAACAGGAGAGAAAAAAAAGGAAAGATGCCTCGGGATATTTAGCATCCGTAGACACCCCATTGCAAAAACTATTAACCCAGATTGTCTCGTCGTATCTGTTCTGTCTGTTACGTCACGTAAGTGTCCCCCCTGTGGAGTGCTCGAAGTATAAATGAAGCTTTTTTTTCGATTTTATCGTGCTCGATCAAATTTCGATAAAAAGCTGCGAAAAGGGAAGAAAAACAAAAAGGGGGGGGGGGATAAGAATTATACTCTCGCGATTTAATCGGAATCGCGATAAGCCTTGACCGAACTCGCATTCATTGAACGAAACGATCAACAAACCTTTCCACACTCGTCAATTTCAGGATTTCCAAATTATTTCATATTTTCATTGTTCCCAAACGGTTATTTAAGCTATCTTCTTTTTTACAATGAAAGTTTGCCTCCGTTGAAACGTAAACAGTTTTTCTATACGAAAATTTACGAGGGTCGGGGAAATGGGTTTAGAAATTCATTCGAGAGTTTAACTTCCTGTATGATATCGTTTTGGTAGTAGAAATGAAGGTATTAAAAAATTCCATCGATTCAAACCCAAACTTATCTTCCATCCTGTGATCACGAGTTTTCACAATTCTATGGATATTTCAGTTTTGTTTGTTTGTTTTTTTTTTTTTTTCGTTAAATCGCTTTTTTTTTTTTTTCTTTAACGACTACTTCGCGAATACATTCAACATTGATGAATCCGTTTTATCAGCTGATAAATGTTTTTCGAAAAAAAGCGTAAAAAGACCTAGCGACGCAAGAGAACGGATGGGAATTGCTAGCTGCCGTGGCCATGAACGCACAACGATTGATAATCTGATTAGCGCGTCGCAAAAGCTCAATACGACGGGAAAATATCATTTGCGCAGTGTCATTCACGCTCGAACACTCCTCTCATTCAATTTTTTTCTTCCAGTATTGTGAAATTGTGGACAAGAGCTCGAAGCACATTTATCCTTATCGCTCGGGACATTCTCGTGACTTACATTCCTGAAAACTCGATAGAACGTCTTGTGTTTTCGTAGAAGGATGCGCCAAATGGCATCGCTAATTACGCGGTTAAAAAAAAAAAAATGCCATTTTCGTTTCGTAATTGTAGGAAAGAACGTATACAAAAATTGCAACGGCTATAAAGCACCGCTATTATTCAAGTATTATGAAACTTGAACTATGAAATATTATGCTTCATACAAATATTTTTTTCAAGCCGCTTCGAACCATCTTTTTCCATTTGCATTTTCCGAAACGTTCGTATTATCAGTTTACGTTAAAAAATATGAAATGCGCGTCGAAAAAATGACAATAGAAGTATTTTAAATATTCTTTTTTTTTTAACGCTGATTGTATTTACTGCGTTTTGGAATTTCGGAGAAAAAATAGAAAAATGCTCGATGCATAATATTTTCATAACATTTCAAGATTTTTTTTTCGTAAAATTGCCACTGAAATTTCTAAAAAAAAAAAAGAAAAAACAGTATGAATTGGTTATTGACCGTAAAAACTTCTTAAGGAATCAAGGACAAGTAGATAATCGACATAACCTCACGAATGATCGAAATCCATCTTTTAATCGGCAATTTTAAATTTATAATGAAAAATCGATCATTAGTCTCTGTAGAATTCATAAACGCAGACGCTGATGATTCTATTTAACGATAAAAAAAAAGGATACGATCTCTAGAGACACAAAGTAGGGAATATTCACGATTTTTTTTTACTCGAATCTTTTCATTGTACACCGTTGAGATTTTATTCAGAGATTTATTGATTAAAAAAGAAATAAATGGAAAAAGACTCGAAGATGGTTGCCAAGTGAGTTACGCCGGGTCGTGCAATGTAGCGTCTAGTGTATTGATCTGAAACATCAGTGCCAAGAAGTTCTACATTTTTTAAAACCAGCACGCTTTATGTAGACCCGAAAAATTCAACGAGTCGAAAAAATGAAATAAAAAAATACATTTTAAAAAAAAAGTACGATTTTCGATGAAATCTTGCTGTTGCATTGGTTAATGATCAAATCGTCTTCTAGAATCATTTACACGAAGCTTTAGAACCATATAAATGATAATTACGAGAAAAAAAAAAATTAACGAATTGGAAAAAAATAATGAAAAATTATTTTCGCTTTGAAAAATACAAATCTCAACGTCAAGAATTCACGCTGAAATCGCACATTTATTGCGTTCGGAATTTCTGTTTTTCTTTTATTCGGGCAGTCTAGGGTTGGGGTTACAAAAATATCTCAGCGAAATTCCGAAGCGTCGTGTCTATAAATTGCGAAAATTCGTGATGCTCGTGTACGGCTGTACTTCCGGTTTAGAGGGATATAAGTGCTCGTGAATGTCCTGGCTAAGATGTAGCGTCATTGGCGAATGGGACAAAAAAGGGAACTCAAAAAAATGTGAGCATGGTCCTCGTGTGGGCGGGGGTTATGCAAACGTTGGAGAGATACCGGTTGGCATATGCGCACAAAGCGTCGGCGCAACGGACGGGGAGAAGGGTTTTCGACGAACGACGAGGAGGAGGAAGATAAAGCTTTTGAATTGGACTCTCCGGTCTCGCTTTCCAGTTTGCTTCCGTGTCTCGTCAAGTTACTGTACGAAAAATCGATAGTTCGCGAATTCCTCGTATACGCTCTCCTTCAAACGTTACACAATTGGAGGTGACCGTAAAAAAAAAAAAACAAAAAATACGTTGTTTTCTCGTAAATCCTAATGAAACGACTCGTGAATTTTTTTTACGTTTCGCCGTTTTAGTTTAGTGATTATTTCCGTTGTGCGTTCGAATGTTTTATTCTCACGGCACATCTAACCTCTTTTCATGAATAAGGCGCAGTAAGGCTACGATATCCAACGAATTTAGTGAGTTTTATTTCGTTCCTATTCAAAAGAAAGTAATTTATTTTGGATTCGTTTGTTTTAAGTTTGAAATTGAATTACATAATATACTTCGTTTTCATACGATGTAATCAAAACGTTTATTTAATATTTAATTATATCCTAATGAGTTCGAACATTTAATTGAAAAATTATTGATTTTTCGATTTCCAACGACTTTTAAGATTTATGTAATATTGAATTATATTTTAATGATTTCGAAAATTTAATTGAAAAGTTGATAAATTTTATATTAATTACTATTAACTGATTTATTTATTCGGTTTATTTGGTCATTAGTTTCGTCCGTATTTATATTTTTACGTGGAAAAATCATTTTGTACACTTGACTTAACATCTGTACGTAAATCGATCGAAATATCAACATTTTTGAACACGTACAAACAAAGAAAAGTAAACACTTTTTATATTGGAATAAGGATTGGAATCTTGAATTTTCGGATTGCCGTTTTACGAATTTATGAACTGTCCAGAAGCCAGCTGCGATGAGATATATGAGAAATTATTTCGCTGCAATAAAATTTACGTTATCGTGCACGAACACGATGAAAATCGAAAAAAAAAGAGGAAATATTCGAGTAAGCCAAAATGTCGAATAATTCATACGGGTGTGTATATCAAGATTGAAAATAAAATTCGTCGACTGCAACGTTTGACGAATACAAAAAGCAGACTCGTACCCTTGGCGGTTCAATCAATATTATGGTCGGCCACTTTAGAAAAAAGCTTTTCTCTAGCACCAAGCAGTGTAAACATCACGTTTACCATGTGACCGTTGAGTTTTGTCTCCTTTGCTATATTCGCAATAATATCGACAAATAACGATAAATTTTTTATGGTAATACTTTTTTAAAAATTATAACAGAATATTGCTAGTTATTCAATTTTTGAAAAGTCTATGTACACAACCGGATTACGATCTGGATTTTAAGTAAATCGATCTCATTTAACTATATTAGCTTAATATTTTTTCCTTTATTTTTTTATTCTTTATATTGAAGTTTTATTAATTAGATAAAATTATTTTTATGTTTATTTAATTTAAATCTTATAATTCCCATGCATTCATTATTGATTTATTGATTTTGAAATTAATTTATTGATTTATTGATTTTGAAATCTATTTTGTCTAAATCTTCTGATACTTGTGCATTGCCCTATTTGATTTTCTATTTATTTATTAAAATCACTTTAATGATTGTAACTCTTAATTCAATTTCTTTTTTTTTTTAGCCTTTTGCGCATTTTTTTCTGATAACTAATTACTTCATTAAATTCAAATTCTATCGATTATATGATACTGTCGTTCGATTTATATCGATCAAAAATATCAGCTTTCTTCCTCTCGATTTTTCAAGGTACGGCAATGAAAAATTTATCCGATTATGAGATCGTTGTCTTTGGTATCTTGATCACGGAAATCAAGATTTTTTTTTAATTCCGGAGCGTCTCAACGGAATACCAGACAGCGGTCCGAAGATAAGAAATGTTTGCGTTAAGTCACAATCTTTGGATTATATTCATATAACTCATCCGAATATCGCATTTTCGAGGGTCGTAAAGCACACACACACGTATATAATTATATACAATCGTCGAGGAGGTTAATCTTAGCGAATCCGAGTAAAAAAAAGATTCTTATCGTGGTTTACCTCTCTCGAATGGCGAATCAGACGTTGAAAGCGTGTACGAGGATAAATGAACAGCGATAAATGACATCAGCGAAAAGTTACGGTGCCGTTAAAAAAAAAATATGCATTAGAGGATGTGGAAAAAAATGTTTTTTTTTTCTCAATTACTTTTATTTATATAGATTTGTATATACATACAAATATATATAAATAAAAGTAATTAAGAAAAAAAAACATTTATTACTGATGTGTTTATAATTAACATATTATTGTTTATGTTACATAACATTAACGTAAGATAATATGAATAATATATTGTTATATTATATAATAATAAATACATTAATGAAATATAGGGAATATATTTTTTTTAATTAGTGTTTTTTCGAAATCTTATGTAACAGTATTTCGTATTAATGTAAATATATACATATATATATATATATATATATATATATATATATATATAATTCATATTATTTTTAAATATAAATATTTATTTAATTAATTTTTTAATAAGAGTTCGACCTGAGAATTGTCAAGTGAAAAAAAAATGCCACATAATTCGAAATAGTTCTTCCGAAAGCATCGTCCTCCATTTTGAACCTCAATTTTCTCTCGAAGTATACGGCAATGGCTCTCGGGATACGAGAAACGCAGCTGCCTCTTGTCGAGACGCAGTAGTATGTGAGGTGGCTCTTTTATTTTTCTTCTTTTCATTTTTCGCTCGCGGCAGAAACCTTTGCGCGAAATGTACGTCTGCGTTCAAGGCTATTACGTTTCGAGCAACGCACCAGGACCCTCGTTCAATTTTCTTTCCGCGCGATTAAATTATTTTAAAAGTGGGCATGTACTCTCGTATTATGTTTTGTGACCCGGACATAACGTTCTTTCGATACGCAACTATAATTACACTATTACGTAAGAATTAACATTTTTCGCGTGCGACAGTGTTTTTGCATCACTTGAAAAAATCGATAATTGTCGTCCCAACTCGGCATATGCTAATAAAAATAAATTATAATAATGATAACGTAAACGAATAAAAATGAGGAAAAAATAATAAAAATAACACGATAAAATGTATTATTATTAGTTAAATAAATTTTCAAGGGCTTACACATTTTCAATTCCAATTATTATAAGGCTGAACTCAATTGTATCGTAACTGTACTTAAAAATATTAATTATTGAAAAAATATTTAATCATTTTTTATTAATTCATCAATATATTGATCTGTTAATTTATTCTTTTTCAATACTATTACAATAATAACAATATCATTGTCACTTTTCCATTAATGTTATATTTTTATTTTTCATTTTATTCGTTTATATTATTATTACTGTTAACTTTGCATACCGTAACAACAATTTACCATCATTCAATATGCGATAAAATAAACGGAAAAATAATAATAATACCCATGATGTAAAAAGATATTTTGAAAATTCAACATAATTCGATAAAAAATAATAAATAATAAGAAATAATAAAAAAAAAATAATAAACCGAGCTGAAAACGTACAAGTCCTTGACGATGTATTTTATTAAGAATCGCAGACTTTACATTTTCCCTACACTCGTTCGAATCATCACTCACCGTACTACGCCCCGGATACATTTTTTATAATTTTTTTTTTTGCGCGCGCGTGTTCGCGAGTTGCTATTTCTAATTCGAATATAAATTCTTCGGTAACTCGGACGTGTATAAGTCAGGACGATAAATTCTTCCATGCTTTGTAATGGGTCGTTGGTTGTTTTTTTTTTTTTTTTTTTTTTTTTTTTTTTTTTTTTTTTTT